>JAODAL010013014.1:0-92983 GCA_025379985.1 Phyllomedusa bahiana
GTTGCATAGCTACAGACCTGCAGCCTAGTAGAAGCCAGTAAACACGCCCCTGAAATTAAAATGAAACCAAGAAAACAGGACTGAGGTAAGAAGAATCAATGTAGTGAGACAACCCCTTTAAGTTGTTCCTTCTCCTTCTATTTTCTACATCGTCCAGAGGTTGCTGAATAGTGAATAATTAGAATAAAAGTGAAAATTGGTGCGGTGTGTTTCAGGCTAACATGGGAGCTGAACTCAGGTGATAAGGGGGCAACCTCCATGTTGATAGCCTTCAAGGCTGGACTGGGAATAAAAATCAGCCCTGGCACACAGCCCCCACCAGCCCACATCAATATCCGCTTAAAATTTCCCTTGTTCTCGCACCTCACCACTTTCCAAAAATAAACTACACTATAAATGTGCTTTCACATGGAGCATTTTTTGGTGCATTTTATGATGTGTATTTGGTGGCGGTTTTTGTGCAACAGAGTCAGAGCAGTTAATGCTGTCCAGTCTGCACAAAAAAAAATGCATCAAAAAATGCACCAAAACCGCTCCGTGTGAAAGCAGCCTACACACAATCAAGAAAGAAACAGTGGTGCAGAGAAACCCCGTCATCACAATCAGGTGTGCACCTTGCCTTTTATCGAATCAAGGACAAGCCCACACTGACACTACACAAGCACCAATATAACCTACAAACCCACAATACATCACAGAAGTCAGGTCGACCATCACATGAATACAGCACTGATTCAACACAGAAGTAAAATTACCCCTGAGATCAGGGACTCACAGGAGACGTCATCTCTGATGGGAGTTGTCTTCTTCTCCTTTTCTTCTCCATCTGGCCCAAACATCGGTGATGTCTTCTCGGATCAGTCGTTCCCTATTTTTCTCCGTCCAGTACAGCATGTAATGTCTTTTTCTAGTGGTCACTACTCGTTCCTGTAGAATTTACCACAAATACATCTTAGACGCTCTCTCTTGTTCCTTGCCAGCACTTTCCTATCAATTCCACAAACATGCGAATGTAGACACCTAAAAAAAAAAATTAAAAAATGTCAGATAAGTGGCCTGTTAATAAATGAGACCCCCATTAAATAGGTAGGCAGCCTTCCTCCATTATTTGGTAGGTAGACAGGGCCTACCCCTGCAATTAGCCGGAGCGGGGCTGTCCCCCAGTAACTAGCCAGGCAGCTGGGCTGCCCCCAGTAACTAGCAGTTAGCTGGGGCTGCCCCCATTAACTAGCCAGGTAGCTGTTGCTGCCCCCAGTAATCAGCCAGGTGCTTGGGCTGCCCCCAGTAACTAGCCAGGTAGCTAGTCTGCCCCCAGTAACTAGCCAGGTAGCTAAGGGCTCCCCCAGTAATCAGCCAAAAAAAAAAAAAGTGGGGGGGGGGGGGGTGGTTGGGGTGGGGGGGGGTAGCTAGGGCTGCCCCCAGTAAATCACATAGCTAGGGCAGCCCCCATAATCAGCAGGTAGGGCCATAAATAGCAAGTAGGGCCAGGGCAGTAGATTAGCAGGCATGGCCATTATATGCCAGCAGGGCCAGTATGTAGCCAGGCGATAGGCCAGTAGTTAAGCAGGCAGGGTCCACTAATAGGAAGGCAGCCAGTATATAGGCAGGCAGGGTCAGTATACAGGGCAGGCAGGGCCATTATATAGACAGGGCCACTTATAGGTAGAACAGGGGCAGTAATATAAGGTAGACAGGGCTGGTATATAGGAAAGACAGGGCCAGGTATTTATGGCAGACAGGTATGGTATTATAGGCAGACAGGGCAGTATATAGGTAGACAGGGCTGGTAGATAGGTAGACAGGGCAGTAATATAGGGCAACAGGGCAGTATATAGGCAGACAGGGCTAGTAGTTTTAAAAAAATAAAATAAAAACAATACATACCTGAAGTCCTTTCCCTCCTCTTCTGTCCTCCTTCCCCTAGAGCCCGGTAGCAGTGATCTAGTCGTCATCACATCGCGAACCTGCCCCGAGGCCTCCTGGAGGGTGATACATACAGGATCAAAGATCCCCGCTGTTCAGCCTCGGGCTGCTCTTGCACCGCGCGGCGCAGCCCGGTGCCGTGATGCTGCTTGACAGTGACCCGGCCCGAGCAGCCGTGTGGCGAGGGGGGCCAGCCGTCCCCTGCCACAGGGGTCCGTCGCTGATGCACCATTTGCGGCCCTCTGTATCGTGCCCACAGACGGCGCCAGGACTCGGGGCCCTGCCGGGGGGAAAACACTGGTCCCTCGGCGGCGATCTGAGCCAGCCCTGCGGCCCGGACCCCAGCGGCCCGCCGGGCAAATGCCCGGTTTGCCCTGTGAGCAGTCCGGGCCTGATAGCCTGTGCAGGTGAGCAGAAGGCAGAGGTGATGTCATGTACGGTGGTAAAGCACTGCGCTCCGTGAGTACACCTGTGATTGCTTTGATCTGGGAGGTCACCCCCCAATATGGAGACTGCTATCTCAGACCCAAATGTGGGGATCTAGAAGGGCAATATGGACCTTTCACTGTGGGATTGGTATAATCTGGGTTCCTTGTAGGGTCTTGCAGACAAAGGTTTCTTCTGAGTTTCAGAGGAGGTTCAAATTGAGTGGGCTGTCCATTTTGTTAGATCACCAGTTCCCTTTGATGGAGAGGCTGAAGTAGAATAAACGGCGCTGGTGGACTCACAGGGGCTCCTTCATCTAGAAGCCTTTCCAAAGCGAGACCCTAGAATTCCCAAGGCAGGTAATGATTCCAGGACAGTCCCATGTGGGAAGCAGTTGCTGTAGAGTTGGAGATCTGCTGTATTTTGTGAATAGGGCCCTAGAGTTTTGGCCTACAATGTTGGCAGCATTGATGGCCAACTCAGTGTGCCTTGTGGAGGAGTAGAGGGAAAGCTTAGTGATGGCAAGGTATTTTCTCCCTTAATACCCTTTAACTTTGTGCCTGGTTAAAGATGCACAGTGCTCCCGCTGTGCATTCAGCACTGGAGTGCCACTGAGGACGGTTGGTGTAGGCCCCATGGCACCATGTGGTCCTGGCTCCAGTCTTGTGGTATCGGGTCCTGGGTAATCCGCAGTTTCAGAAGGTAAAGAAATGTCTGTAGGGGATGGAGGTGTCTCGGCTTGTCCTAATGCTGCAGCAGGAGGAAATGTTGCCGTGAGAGTGGAGGATTCCCACAGATCATTTGAGTAAGCAGACCTAATCCGACCTAATGGTATTGTGGGAGTCCGTCGAGTCCCCTCTGTTCTAACCCTGTGCCAGAGTTCTTATGGACACCGGAGCCAATGTACACCACTAATTCCCACCAGATACATGTAAAAGTCTGCTTCCTTTTGAAGGTGCCCTGTTTTACAAGAGGACACTCTAATATTATACTTGTCATTGTCTTGGATAAGTCAAGCACAGCTCTTCAAGCTCTCTCTAAGGCTAGATACCATTTCAGTGAAACTACAATTTATCAATGACCTTACAAAGTTTTGGCAAAGCAATAAACCTGTTGGAAGAGTCCATTATAGATACTCCAAAACATATCCCATCTTTTCCTCTATCTTGTTACCAAGTAGTTTTGACTAAAATAAACCCTGCTTCTGATTTGACCACAGGCTTCTTAGATAAACTTATAAAAGAGGTAATATTTCTTACCCCCTTTGATTAAATGGGCAGCCAATAAGTAAACAAATTATGGTTAAATAATATAAATGTCCTCTTACTGGACCAGAACTTAAAGAGATATTCTCCTTTAGAGAAAACAGGGTCCTGAAAGAACAAAAACCCTATACTGAATTAGATTCATGCGAAATAGGAAAGCATAAACCAAGTTGTTCCAATTGCTTTCTTGCGCCACAGTGGTATTTAATGCATCCTTCTTCTGGGATGCAGATATAGTTAAATGTGAAGGCAACTCCAGGACAAAGGGTAGGTACCCACTTTGGGTGTCTCCTTATTATAGGCAGAAAAGGGGCACAACTAGCAGTGATGTAGGCCCAAGATCATTCAGTCCATTGGGGTCCTACCTGTGCTATTTTACTATGGCCTCATGCTTACCCCACAGTACTCCAGTTCAGGATTCTGCTGTCAATTGGCTGAAAATAAGGTATTTGCAGCTTTTGCACTTTGTATATCATGCTATTTTTTCTGCACAGTGAACAATCAATCAATAAATAAATAAATAACAACACCCAACTCCAAAATTGTGTGTTTTTTTGTTGCTTTGCCTCCCAAAAAAATAAAAAGTGATCAGAAAGTTACATGTAACCTAAAATGTTTTGTTTATTGAACCAGAAAGATTACTACTGTATACAAATGTGGTATCACCAGAATCATGGTGACCTAAAGGTTAAGCTAAAGGTGATTTATACTCCACAAAAACGAAAGCTCCCCAAAAATAGCATCATTGTATTTTTCCCCATTCCACCTGAATATATATTTTTTTCTAAATTTTCAATACATTGTATGGTGTTATTAAAGGGGTTGTTCAGGTCCGTCAACATAGCAAACTAAATAAGACAATATATTTGGAAAAAACTCTGCATTTACTGTTCCCTGCATGTTTAAGGCTAATCTTTGTAGTGAAAATAATCCCTTTATCAACATAAACAACAATAAAAAACAGAATAAAAATTCATAAAAAATATGGCAAAACTGATTGAGTGCTATCCGGATTGCACAAAATATTAATCAACAGATGGGAAAAAGCTGATTCCTCACAGGTGTATGGGTTCTTTGCCCAAAAATTCTCTGAATAGGATTTCTGATGTGTGTGCTACAGATGCAGATTGAAGTGCTGTTCACTGATTACATGTTTACTTGAAACAGAAGCTGAGTAAGGCAAAATTGAGTAAAATGTTGATCCAAGCAGGCACCCATAGAAACAGCAGCAGAGATCAGAAGCCAGGGACCAGCGGACTGAATAGGTTCGGAGCCACATGGGAGTGCTAAGAAAGCAACTATCATACTGGCTATCATACTGTAAGCAATATTGTCACTGTCTTCAAATGACTGTAGTGCATCTTCTACACTGGGCGAAAGGTAATACCAAGACAGGGGCATTGTTATAGAAGGTGCAGCGGTAGCAATCACTATGGGGCCCTAAATTCTGAGGGGGCCCAAAAGCCCCTTTGACACATAAGAGTACACCGGTATTGGAAATTGGCAGGGGTGGCACATGGTAATTGGCAGGGGTGCCAATAGGGCAGTACAGGCAGTACTCATGCAGGGTCCCTAGTCCCAAAAAGAAGCCCCAGATAAGTTAAAAAATAGGAACTAGTAATGGTATGGCCCCCTTTGATTGGCTGTATGGGGCCCCTAAAACTTTAATAGATGACTGATGACAGCCCGGATAACAGGGGGGAAGAGAGGGCCCATTTCACTTTTTGCACCAGGGCCCAAGAACTTGAACTTACGTCTCTGTACCAAGGGGTCTTTTCTTCTTATCCCAGTATGGTTCATATGATAATGATAATCTTTATTTATATAGCGCCAACATATTCCACAGCACTACCTTACAAATTAAGGTAATACGTACAACATTTACACATTAAAAGCACTTACAGATGAGACACAAGGTGTGAGGAACCTGATCTCGAGAGATAAGTTACAATCTATTAGGGTTGGTTTAGTTAAGATGAAGGGTAACAATTGCTAAGTTTACAATGGTCCATAAATATGAGGTGGTTTACATAAAAATTGGGTGAACCTGCCACCCTGACAGTATATATATATACAGATGATGATATAAACCGCTACTAATGGGGCTTCAAATGGTATTCCCATCAGGGTAAATTGCATTTTTGAGCATCCCGCTCCTGCCACTGCTCTCTCTATTTTCTTCTAAGATAGTTCTCAATACAGATGAGTACACTTTCTTAGCTGTACTCCCATAAAAGTGAACTGAGAGAACATTGTTTGAGAAACCAACTCCAGTTCTCCAGAAATGCACCAGGATTCTATGAAGTGCAATTTTTCCAAGATAGGAATACCTGAATGACCTAACAGTGTGTTTGCCCATATATTGCATAAAGTTACCACATCAGGCGGGTCACTATGTCTAGATTTAACTCACTGTGTGGCCAAATACATTCATACATTCAGGGCAACAGTTGGAAGGTGGACCTACACAACTTGACCAAATGTTTTACTAAGAACATCCATTTTATACTTCTAGAAAAGTTAGCAGTAGCACAGTTTAAATGTTCCATGAATTCAGTGTTTGTATGGGTTTCTGCGCTCAATGGCGCTACTGTATTTTTGTCTTTGTCCAAACAGTTTTTTATATTGTTTGTATATATTAGCCTTCCTTTCCTGTGTTCACACAGCGTCTTTGTAGGACTAATTTTGGCATGTAATTGCACTGCAATACACCCAAATTACGCCCTCCAATACAATAATTCATAGCTTTCATTGAGAGCTATGATTAACTGCTGTTTTCCTCAACGCGTATTACTAGAGATGGGCGAATTTCTCAAATATTCAGTTCGGTCACTTCGCCGAATTTCCCGACAAAAATAAATTTGGTCCTAATTAGTTTGGACGAATTTCACGTTAAAAAACAGCTATTTCCAGGCTGCACAGAGCTAGCAGGTGCTGTAGAAAGTTTGCCGAAAAATGGGCCCCCGTAAATATGCAAGGGAGCTTGGTTGTCTTCATAAAATGTTGTGTGTTAGTATGACACGCACAAGACCTGGCCGCCGCTCTTAGAATCGCTTGTCACTAAAAAATTTCCGGGGGCACTTAAGAGGGCCAAAACTGACCAAAAAAACGAAGGGGGAGTTAGCCTGATAAAGTCATGCCACGACATCTTGGAAAAAAACAAGCCTGAGAGCTCGGTTGCAACATCATGACAGATTGTGGAGGTGACGGCGGCAGCACAGCAGCATAGGTCAGAGAGTGGCATGAATGCATTCTGGCGGAGGCAAAAAACAGGAGTAGCCAAAGAAGTGGCAAAATGACACATGGTGGAGTTGACGGCATCAACAGCAGCAGCAGCAGCATGAGGTCAGACATTGGCACAATGACATTCTAGAGTGGCAAAACAGTAGTACGGCCACAGAAGTGGCACAATGACACAGTGTGTAGGTCACGGCAGCAGCCAGAGCAGCAGCATGAGTCAGACAGTGGCACAATGACATAGTGTGTAGGTCCGGCAGCAGCATCATGAGTCATACTTGGCACAATGACATTCTGGAGGTGCAAAAACAGAAATTAGGCCACATAGTGCACATGAAGAGTAGTGGAGATGACGGTGGCAGCAGCATGAGGAAGACAGTGGCGACAATGACATTCTGAGGGGCAAAACATAGTAGCCACAAGTGGCACAATGACAGAGAGTGGAGGTGATGGCGGCAGCAGCATTAGTCAGACAATGGCACAATGACAATCTGAATGTGTCAAAAACCGGGAGTAGGCCACAGAGTGGCAAAATGACAGAGAGTTGAGTGAAGGCGGCAGCCAGCAAGTCAGACAGCGGCATAATGACATTCCTGGAGGTGGCAAAAACAGGAGTAGGCCCACAAGTGGCACAATGACACAGTGTGGTGGGCACGGCAGCAGCAGCATGATGCAGAGATGGCACAATGACATTCGTGGAGGTGAAACAACAGAGAGGCCAAAGAGTGCACAAATGAACAGAGTAATGGAGGTCAACGGCATCAGCAGCATGAAGGTCGGCCGTGGCACAATGACAATCTGGAGGTGGCAAAACAGTAGTAGGCCACAGAGTGGCACAATTACAAAGATGGAGGCACAGCACAGCAGCACATGAGGTCAGAGAGTGGCAAAATGAACACATTGTGGTTGAGGTCACTCGCAGCAGCAATGAGGTCAGGCCAGTGCACAATGACATTCTGGAGGTAGGCAAAAACAGGAGTAGGGCCACAGAGTGGCAACAATGACACAGTGTGGAGTCATGGCAGCAGCAAGCATGATGTGGGGGGGGGGTCAAGAGGGACCCAATGACAATTCTGGGCAGGTGGCAAAAACAGGAGCAGGCCACAGAGTGGCACAATGACACAGTGTGTAGGTCCACGGCAGCAGGCAGCAATGAAGGTCTGACAGTGGCACAATGACATTCAGAATGATGCAAAACAATATTAGGCCACAGAGTGGCACAATGAAAAGAGAGTTGAGGTCTACAGCAGCAGCAGCATGAGGCAGAGAGTGGGCACAATGACACAGTGTGGAGGGCACGGCAGCAAGCAGCAATGAGGTCAGAAAGTGGAAGAATGACATTCTGAGGTGGGAAAAAGGAGTAGGCCACAAAGTGGCACAATGACACAGTGTGGAGGTCACGGCGGCAGCCACAGCAGCAGTATGAGGTCAGACAGTGGCAAAATGACATTCTGGAGGTGGCAAAAACTGGAGTAGGCCACAGAGTGACACAATGACACAGTGTGGATGTCACGGCACCAGCAACAGCAGCAGCAGCATGAGGTCATAGATGGCACCCAAAAATTTTTTATTACAGAGTGTGGAGTGTGGTGGCAATTACCAGTCCCTGTAAAGATGGTTGGTGGCAGATGGAGAAATTGTCAAGCAGATTTGAGGCATCAGGCCGGGTGTCGGCTCAGAATAGTGGCTGAGGCAGGTAGTTTGGACCCAGACATCATTTTCTCAAACTTGGGGTGAGGCGTCATGGCGATGTAGTCTGATGCCCTAAGGCATTGGTGTGTGGAAATCCTGGCGATCCACGCCTGAATTCACTTTGACAAAGATCAGTCGTTTCCACATTCCCGTGGACAAGTGGTTTCTCCTTTGGAGGAACGATGGCCCTCGCCGACTGGAACACTTTCCCCGCTCTGATGCCACACTACTGGCCCCGGGCAGACAGCTTCTCCACTGCAAACTCGGCAAGTTGCTGGCCACACATCCCGTTTTTGCTGCCCAGTAGCCAGCAGATCTTCGTAACTGGGGTGGCATGTCGGTGCGTCCAAGGTTAGTGCCACCACGCTGTTGGTTCAGGGACTTGCTCCAGATCCTGCAGATGCTGCTGCTGGTGACTGCCTCCTCACTAGGCTGGTGAAGGAAGCGCTCCTCCGTAGACTCCCAGAACTTAGGTTGCTGCTGATGTTACATAGCTGGAAACTGCTGCCTACCCCCCACTCTTCCTCCAGCATCGCGCGGCAGTATGTATGTGAGCACTGAATAACCCCCCGTTCAGACTGCATAGAGGTGAACGAGGCCGCAACTAGGCAGCGGACACCTGACTACGGAGATTTCCCTATAGAGTTTGAGTTAGTTCCTCCCACTCAGCAGCTGGTGAAAAAGGCTCCCAATTGTACCGGTAGCGAGGTCCTATAGGGTGGAGAGGACCAGAAGTCATCCCTCTTCCGGAAGCTGACTATTCGTCTGTCACTATCCAGGCAAATCAGCATGCTGCGCCATCGCAACAAGTGACTCCGAGGGGCTCCCCTGCCTCCATCTTCCCTGATAGCAGCCACGGTGCTTCGGGTCAGTCTGCCTTCGTCGCTTCCTCATCTCCAGTCAACCTCCTCCAGCTGCTCCTGCTCCTCCTCTCTGTCACCAAGGGTAAAAATCCACTCATTCCACCATACAAAGCTTCTGCTCCAATGTCCTCCTCCTCCATTTCAGTCCCCACCGGACCTCATGTGGCCTCGAGATGTAGTCGCGCACGTAATTCTAGTTGTCCCTGTCCAGACAGAGTTTTCAGCATCTGTTCCAGGACATGAAGCAGTGGAATGACTTATTTCATCCCGTCAGTCCATTGTGACTGACAAATAACGTGGCCTCCCGAATGGCCTCAACAAACGGCAGGTGTCACGCATGAGCTGCCACTGACTGACATCAAATTTACACAGGGGAGTACTCCATTCCGCGCTGATCATCAAAAAAACGTTAATGGTCCTTTCTCTGTTTCATACAGTCCGTCCAACAAATGTCAGGCTGGAATATCCAACGGGTATGTTTGGGGAGGCGTTCTGCCGCTGCATACTCGAGGAGGTGGTCCTGGCTTGTAGGAATTGATGAAGTGCATGCACAGTTACCTCCATATTCAGATCTTCTGAAGATCGGTGAAAGACTTCAGGAACCTTTTGACAACGCAGATTGAACACAAGCGCCATGCAGGCGCATGGACCATCCTCCTCGGTGCAGCGCGGACACAATATTACTCCCATTGTCCATCACCATGCAATTGGCCGGAGAAACCACACATCGTTTCTTTGCTGCATGACGCGGAGCAGTTTTTCCTCCCCTGTGTGAACTTCGTCACCGAGCAAGCCAGGTGTAAGATCTGCGTGTCACCGCTGGCCCTACACATGTGGTATGATGGAGCAGTACTAGTGGAGGCTGAGATGGTGGTGGTGGTGGTGGAGAGGAGGAGTGAGGAGGCGGACATTGGCGCAGGAACCACAGTTTGACAACGTGGAGGAGAAAGTGCGTCTCCTGTCCAAGTTGTTGGATGTGCCTTAGGCAGGAAGCACATTCACCCAAAGGGCCCGTAAAGGAAATGTACTGGCCCTGCCCGTAAGTTACATCTCCAGACGTCCGCTCTGCAAGCTACCTTTGGACACAAAAACCGATAAGCTCAAGGACTAGCCCACGTCTGTGCTACATATTTATGAAGTGCTGGTACAGCCTTTTTGGTAAACAAATAATTGGCTTGGAATCTCCATCTCCTCGCGTCGGCTCAAGCCATTAGTTCTCCTCTCTGAATGGTTCAGAGGTCCACCATTTGAAAGGGAGGGACGCAGTACCAACAACTTGGACAGTAGCACGGTTAGCTGCGCACCTTAGTATGGTTTGAACGCATACTGTTTCCTCTTTGCAAATCCGCGCGCTGAATAGACGTGCTGGCGCTCCATGAGTAGCGAGGACAGGAGCATCTATGACCGGAGGATTAAGTCAAAGAGAAACAGCTCCCTCTCAGAGGTGGTGGAGCCTTGACTGGCTGCCAATGGCAATGGCTGCCACTGGCGCTGCAGCTGCAGTTGCTGGTGGCGGCAGATGGACCACCACATCTGAGCCACGTTTCTCTCTCCCAGCCGTTGATGCAAGCAATACGTGTTTGACGCAGGGCCGTGGTCCAACGTTAGCTCCTGAACGCTTCCCATTTCTGCCCCCACCAGATTCTACATATACCTATTCGGCTCCTCTGTGTCTTAACAAAGAAATGCCACACCGCCAAGATCTGATTTTTACCGCCAACGCTCCGACTTGAGTGACTACTACCGCCCGACTGCCTCGCTGAGCCCCGTGCCGCTATTTTCCTTGGACCTGGCGAAGCGGGTTTTTTATTACCCCGTGGTCGCTTGGCTCTACCTCACACTGCTGCTACCAGCTGCTGACTCACGCCACCAACCCACTACTCTAGCTGCGTCACTGCCTGACGCGCAAGCTGACGCCCTCTTCACCTACGATTGATGAAGCCCCTTGCTTCAACCCGGCTCCCAAGTGCGTCGGCTACAAATCATCATCTATTTGTGTTTTCATCGTCACTGCTGTCCTCATCACCGATCTTGGATATGCAGAGGCTGACACCTCACACAGATGACCCTCCCATTGACCACATCCTCAACATCTTAACTTTGCTGCCTACTGCAAGAAGAGAGAGAGAGAGAAGGAGAGAGAGAGAGAAGCGAGGAGAGAGGAGCAGGGGATATTAGGCCCCCAATTCTTTCTTCGCTGCCAAGTAGCTGCTGACTGCCCTCCTCAAATGTGCATCCTCTCGTGGTCCGCTAACATAGTGCGAAGTCTCCCAGACCACCTATTATATCTCTGGCTGAGGGAGACGCCCGGTATGGTACGAGAGGGTCTGGTATGAGGACAGGTAGGGGGCCGCTGACCCGCGCTCACCTTGGGCCATTGGCCACTAATTTTGAGAGCATAATGATGGGGGGCCCACAGGACTCTTGGGCCTGGGGTTGTCAGATTCATCTGGGAGGGAAGAGGATGACCTAGTCAACAAATCAAGAACCCTTGGGTTTGCTAGTCAGCACACGCCCGACTCAATCCCCGCTGCAGTTGTGGCCCTCGTACCGAGTGACCCCCATGCTGCCTACGTCCCCTTGCTGTGGCTGCCGACCTGGGCCTGCTCCAGGAATGTTTGTGCTCTTGCCAACTCGCAGGTGAAGAAACCTGCCACCATACACAGTCTGACATACTGTTTGTTCTATAATGTACAGACCGTTTGATGAAGAAATCGTATATTAAAATACACACCCTGAATTTGACTCCAAATGAGCCACTAAGAGCTTGTGTAATCCCTGATATAAATTGTGCACCACACATGGCAGGAAAAATTGACTTGTTATGTGCCGTTTAAAAAACTCTGTGTAATTGTTACTGAATATAAAAGCACACTCATGCTTAATAAACCTTCGGATATAATTTATCTTACTGAATTTCTTCTGTGGGCGTGAAAAACAAAAGTTTCTTTTACTTAATACAAACTGCTGAAAAAACTTAGTAACCCTTGGGAGTAAATTTCGCAAAAGAATTGACACCAAAAGCATTGAGCTTTATAGCGTGTTACAAAATGGCTTGATATTTTTACGCTACACATCAAAGAGGAAAACTTGTATTTAACCTTCGACTTGTGAATTAATGTCAACAGGAAAAAAAATATTTCTTTTTGGGTGAAATAAACGGTTTCCTTTTAGTCACCACAGCAGCAGAACAGACGCTTAATTAACCCTGGATGTAAAATTGCGCAAAAGAATTATCAACGCCAAAAACTAACTAGCTTTGATACGTGTTACAATGGTGGTATTTTATGCTACAACAACAAGAGGAAACCCTGTAATTACCGCATCGCTTGTGAATTATGCTACAGAAACAATGTCTTTTTTAGGGCAGTGAAATTAACCGGTTTCTTTTAGTCACCACAGCACAGAAACAACGCTTAATTAACCCCTGGATGTAAATAGATGCGCAAAGAATGAGCAGCCAAAAATGAATTGGTATTTGTATTGTAAAAAACGCTGTTTCTTTAAATGATTACAACAGGAACGGTTTAATCCCCCTTTGGGATATGCAAGTGCTGGAGCAGAAGCTTTAAAAATTTTATTCAGCGAGTGGACGCACACTGGACTTTAGATCCAATACCCCACAAAATCAGAAAAAAAACGTTAAGGAAGCAGTTTCTGAGACAAGCTGCGAACCCCCCCCAAAAATCGCTGTATAAAAATGGTTCTTTAGTATCATATCTAAGCACCGCGGCAGCCCCTTTCCCCTACTCAGTACATGGAGACGGTATGACTCCCAGCTTCCGCCGGATTTATTTAGTGCAGTACTCACAAAAATCCCCCCGGGTCCTGTTTGGGGCTTTTCTCTCAATGTCATGCGGCTAGCCTTTTTCCCCCCCAAGTGTTTTGCCCATGAACGCCATGTGCTCGCAGCCATTTTATAAATAAAAAAGCACATTCGTTCACGCGAAGTACCCAAAGTTCAACTTCGTTCCGAACCGAAGTTTTTCCTGAAATTCAAAAAATTTCCACTCGTTAAATCAATTTCCCATCTCTACGTATTACCCCCCGGCAAAAAAAGTGACAGTTTTTAAACTTTATTTTTGGGGTTTCTTTAACTTTTCATTACCACCGGGGCTTAAACGCGATCATTTGATTGCTCATATAATCCCCAAATTTCTTTGAATGCAATATTTTACTTTTTTAGTGTAAAACTGACACACATCTTACTGAATCCTATCTCTGACAGGGTCTAAAAAGTATACACAAAAGGGAGGTTTGGGAGCCTTCATTAGGTCCTCGGCTATCATGTAAAAAATTGGTCCTGGGGAAACATACAATGTTGCCAAAAAGGGGGAAAAGTAAAGCTCCGCCTCTAAAAAACCTTTTTCATGCAATGTCCCCTCTTCACTGCGGCATCTAACGGGGTTTTAAAACCGCTTTTGCTCAGGGGGTTTTTGTTCCCCCTCTTCACCATTAGAGCAGGGTTCTTGCTGTAAACTTTTTCTTTTTGGGAATACCCTTTTAGATTTTTAAATAGGAAAAAGTTAAAACCCTTTTAAATGTTAGCTCTGTGTTTAGAGGGAAAATCAAACAAAACCTTTTAGAAGTGGCCTTTTAAAAAAAGCCAAAATTAAACAACAATCAGCTTATTTGTTTTTTAGGTGATTAAAATTGTCAAAAATAAATATTCATTTTTTTGTTTTTAACTTGTCCCAATTCCTAAACCCTGGTTTCCTATCATGGGTTTTTTGATACTATGTTGAACGATTAGTTGACTATCTTTATCGGGTCGATGGTCGATAACGGCAATAACCCAAAAAGATATTCGATGGCGAAGATTAAATTTTCACCGAAGGGCCATTAAAGCTATGGGAGAGCAACAACACCTTCATTCTTACAAAAAACCCAAAAAAGGGGTGGAAAAAGCTGGAATTAAAAAATCCACAACAGTAAAAAAGGATAGTGCACATCTTAGGAAAAACACTTTGGTTATTAAAAAACCACAGAAAAAAACACCCCACACCATTAACTATCCCTGGCTTTTACCACAGCCTGGGCCCTTAAACCGGGATCACCCATAAAAAAAAAGTGCCAGAAGGGAGTTTGATTTGAACCATCATTTTTTCTTTTAACTGGACATTGGAAAAAAATCCCCATCACACAACTTTTGAAAATTTAAAAAAACAGGAGACTTGAAAGCGGGTGCGGGGGAAAGCCCTCCAAGGGAATTTTCCCTAACCCCACCCATCTTGATGTAAGCCACGCCCTTCGTAAAAGCCACCCTAATCCACCTAACTGGGTAATGGGGCCCCTTTGGGGAAAAAAAAATTTGGGGTTTTGGCGTCACCTAGCTTCCCCGGAAGTTGGATGGTCTATTCACATCCAGGGAAACGGGGAATACCGCCAAACAGTACCCCAATAGGTAGGGATCTCCGGGGGCCATTTGAACCCTGTTTCCCGGGAAATTAGCCTCCGTACCAATAAATGGCCCCCTCTACCAATAGCTGTCCCCAAAAGCCAGGTAGTGCCCCCTTAAAAGCCAGGAGGTTTCCCCTTCTAGCCGGTATTTCCCCCCTTTCAGCCCGGTGTGCCCCAAAAGCCCCGGGAGGTCCCCAATAGCCAGGGAGTGTCCCCAAAGCCAGGTAGAACCCAATAGCCACTTAGATGCTCCTTTTTAGCCCGGTAGTTTCCCCAATAGCAAGGGAATGCCCCCTTTATCCCAAGGTAGATGTCCCCATGACCCCCTGCCCGATGCCTTTCCCTGAGCCAGGGGAGTGCCCCTTTTTTCCAGGCAGTTGCCCCCTGAGCCCCGGCAAATCCCCCCCTTTTTCAAGGTAGATGCCCCCCTTTAAACCCGGCAGATGCCCCCCATGGGGCCAAAAGAGCCCCCTTTTTTCCAGGTAGAAAGCCCCAATTTCCCGACAATGCCCCCCTGAGCCAAAGGGAATTTCCCCCCCTTTTTCCAGGTAGATGCCCCCTTCCAGGGGAATGCCCCCATTTCCAGGCGGTGCCCCCCTTTCTAGGGATGCCCCTTTTTCCAGGGGGATGCCCCCTTTTTCCAGGCAGAAAGCCCAAGGCCGGTAGATGCCCCCTTTAACAAGGGGAGATCCCCCATGGGCCCGGCAAAGCCCCCCTTAAACCCCAGGCAGATGCCCCCCAAAGAGCCAGGGAGGTGCCCCTTTAAAAGGAGATTGGGCCCCATGCCAACAGATGCCCCCTTTTTCCAGGCAGATGCCCCCATGCCAAAAAGGGTTCCCCCTTTAAAACCGGCGGATGCCCCCTTTATCCAGTCAGATGCCCCCCTGCCAGGCGGATGGGTCCCTTTTTCCAGGCGGGTGGGCCCCCAAAAAAACCCGGATGCCCCCCCGCCCGGCGGATGCCCCCTTTATCCCGGCGGTTTCCCCCTTTTAATTTCCCGGGAGATGCCCCCCCTTTTCCAGGCAGATGCCCCCGAGCCAGGCAAAATGCCCCCATGAGCCCGGGAAATTTCCCCCAAGAGCCCCGCAGATGCCCCCCTGGCCCGGAAATGCCCCATAGCTTTAAAAAAAAAATAAAAAAAATAAAACCCCACTTCAAACTTTTTCCCCTCAAAAAGGGACTTTATCCCCTGCCCCACACACACACACACCTCTCTCCTCTCAGACAATACCACCCCCCCCCACACACACACCCCTCTTTTAAAGGCAATCGCCACCCCCCCCCCCCCCCCCCACCCCCACAAAACCCCTCCCCAACCCGGGGAATCAGCCACCCCCCTCACCACACACACCCCCCTCTCCTCACAGACAATCAGCCATCCCCTCCACACACACACCTCTCTCCTCACAGACAATCAGCCACCCCCCCCCCCCACCCAAAACCCCTCTCCCCACAGGGCAAACAGGCCCCCCCCTTCCCCCCACACACCCTCTCCTCACGAAAATCAGCCACCCCCCCCACACACAAACCCCTCCCCCCCACAGGGCAATCAGCCCCCCCCCCCCCACACAAACCCCCCCTCACAGACAATTTAGGGCCCCCCCCTCCCCCCACCCCACCCCCCTCCTCACAGACAATCAGCACCCCCCTTCCCCCAACCCCCAAACCCCTCTCCTCACAGACAAACAGCCACCCCCCCCCCACACACCCCCCTCCCACAGACAAACAGCCACCCCCCTCCACACACCCCCTCCCCCCCCCACAGACAAAACACCACCCCTCCACACACCCACCCCCCTTTTCCCCGGGCAATCCCGCCCCACCCCCCTCCACACACACCCTCTCCTAACAATCAGCCACCCCCCCACCCCCCACACACACCCCTCTCCCACAGACAATTTAACCCCCTCCAACACACAAACCCCCCTCCTTTCAGACAATTTAGCCCCCCCCCTCCCCACACACCCCCCCTCCCTCACAAAAACAATCAACCACCCCCCCCACCACACACACACCCCCCTCCTCACAGACAATCCCCCCCCCTCCCCCCACACCCCACACCCCCCCCCTTTTCCCGGGCAATCAGCCACTCCCCCCCCAAAACCACACACCCCCACCCCAAAACACACAAACCCCCCTCCCCCAGGGGCAATCCCGCCAACCCCCCCCCCACCCACACACCCCCTCCTCACAGAAAAATCACCACCCCCTCCCCACACCACCCCTCTCCTCAAAGGGCAATCAGCCACCCCCCCGCCACCCCCACCCCCCCTCCTCACAGACAACACCCAAACCCCCCCCCTTTCCCCACACACAAAACCCCCCTCCTCAAAAGGGAAAACAGCCCCCCCCCCCCACACCCCACCCCCTCTCCTCACAACAAAAACCCGCCACCCCCCTCCCCACACACACCCCCCTCCTCACAGGCAATCAACCCCCCCCCCTCACACACACACACTTCTCCTCACAGACAATCAGCCACCCCCCTGACACCCCACACCTCTCTCCTCACGGGCCAAAAAAAGCCAACCCCCTAACCCCAAAAACCCCACACCCTCTCCTCACAGACAATTTAGGGCCCCCCCCCTCCCCCAACCCCACACCCCCCCTAACAATCAGCCACCCCCTCCCCACCCACACCCCTCTCCCCCACCCCCCCCTCACAGAAAAAACAAGCCCCCCCCCTCCCCAAAACCCCCACCCCCTTCCTCACAAAAATTTGCCCCCCCCCCTCCACACAAAAACCCCTCTCCTCACAGACAATCAGCCCACCCCTCCCCCAAAAATCCCCAAAAAACCCCCCTCCTCACAGACAAAACAAACCAAACCCCCCCTCCCCCCATCACACACCCCTCTCCTCACAAAATAGCCACCACCCTCCCCCACAAAAAACAAAATCCCTCCCCCCCACACACCCCTATCCCCACAACAACAGCCCACCCCTCCCCCCAAAAAAACACCCATCCAAACAGGGCAAAAAAAATTGCCAAAAAACCCCCAAAAATCCCCAACACAAACCCCCCCTCTCAAAAGAAAAAACAACCACCCCCTCCTCCAAAAAAAAAACCCCCCTCCCCTCAAAAAAAACATCACCAAAACCCCAACCCCCCAAAAACAAAAACCCCTTCCTCAAAGACAAACCCCGCCCCACCCCCCCCCCAAAAACAACCAAAAAAACCCCACCCCCAAAAACAAAAAGCCACCACCTCCACAAAACAAACCCCCCCCACAAAAAAAAAGGCCCAATTTAGGCCCCCCCCCCCCCCACCCCCAAAACAAAACCCCCACCAAAACCCCCCCCCCCCCAACCCCAAACGCCCCCCCCCCCCTCCCCCCCCCTCCCCACAACAAATCAGGCCAAACCCAAACCCCACCCCAAAAAAACCCTTTTTTCAAAAAGCCCAAACCAGGCCCCCCCCCCACCACACCCAAAAAAAACCCCCCCACAAAAAACAAAACCAAAACCCCCCGCCCCAAAAACCACCCCCTCCCACCCCGACAAAGCCAAAAAACCCCCCCAAAAACACACCCCTTTTCCCCCCGCCCGAAAAAAAATCCGTTTCCCCCCACCTTCCCCTTTTCAAAAGCCTTTTAAATTTGGGGGAAAAGAAAGGGGAAAAGCCGGGGCCCCCCCCCCAACCCCCGAACCCCATAAATTCCCCCCAAAGGCCCCTTTTCCCCAAAACCAAAAAAACTAAACCCCAAAAAATGGCCCAAAGCCCCGGGAAAAAAACCCCAGGGCAAGCCCCTCCCAAAAACGTAAAAAAAAGACGCGGGTCCCCCCCCCCCCGTAACCCCCCAAAATAAAACCCCGACCCCAAAAAGGGCCGGGGGGGAAAAAACCCCTGAACTTCCCGGGGCCCCCCATTTGGGGGATGAAACCCCAAAAACGGGGGGGTTCAAAATAAAAAACCCCCGGAACCACAACCCCAACAAACCCCCCCAAAATTTTTAAAACCCCAAAAAAGGAAATCTTTTAAACCGCCAATTTTGTAACCAAAAAACATATCTTCCCCGACCCCAGGGAAAAAACCCTTAAAAATTGGAAAACCCACAAAAAAAAAAGTCCAAAAAAAGGAAAAGGCCCCAACCCCAAAAATTTTTTTGGGGAAAAGGAAAAACAAAACCAGCCTTCACCCCCGTAATACCATTAAAACCCGGTCGAACCCAAAAAAAGGGAAAAACAAAAAAAAAGCTTTTAACCGCCAAAAACCCCCTTTTTTTGGGAACGGCCCCCCCCTCCAACCAACCCCCCCCCCCCTGGCCCCCATCCCCCCCCCCCTTAAAAAAAGCCCCCCCCCAAATTAAAAATTCCCCCCCCCCCCCCCTCTTTAACCCCCCCCAAGAACACAAGGGCATACCTTCCCCAAAAACCCCTAAACCAAAACCTTCCCATCCCCCCCCAAATTAAAATTCCGGGGAAAAAGGGAAAAAGGGGGCCCAACCCACCAAGTGGGGGGAAAAAAAACAAGCCGACCCCACAACCATTAAAAACCGGCCGACCCAGTTAAAAATGGGCCCCCAAAAAGGGAAAGCTTTCCCACAAAAGCCCCCGGAAAAAAGACCAACCCCCCCCGGCCAAAAAACCCCCCCTACCTTAAAAAAATTTTTCCAAAAATTAAAAAAAAACCAACAGTATTTTAACAGTGACCAATTTTTTAAGGAACACATTTTTTACCAAAAAGGGGAAAGTTTTTTTTAGAACCCCCCCTTTTTTTTGTTTTTTCCCAAAAAACCCAACCCCAACCCCAAAAACCTCCCTCAAAAAAAAGGCAAAACCCAAAAAAAAAACCCCCTTTTCTTCCTGTTCCCCACAAAAAAACGCCAAAAAAAGAGACACCCAAAACCCCAAAGCCCCCCTTCCCCCGCCAAATAAAAAAAAACAAACCCGGCTTCCGAAAAGAAAACCCATTTATTTTGGGTTTTTTTCCCAACCCCCATCATTAAAAAGTGGTGCCCCATAAAGTTGCATTCCCCAAAAAAACCCCCCAAAAACCCCACCAAAAAAACCCCCCTTTCCCCCGACCAAAAAGTAAAAAAAAAAAACCCAACCGGGAAAAAACCCCCCCCCTTCCTTAAAATTTATCCCCATATTTAAAAGGTATTTTTTGGCACCCAAACAAAACACCGGGGACCACAAAGGGTGGATTCCCCCCCAAATTTAACCCCCATTAGACCCCCCATCCCCAAGCTTGACCCCCCCCAAACCAAAAAGGAAAAAAAAACCCTTCCCCAAATGAAAAAAGGGTTTAAAAAGGAGGTCCCCCAACCCCCCCACAAAAAAAGCCCATTCCCCCCAAATTTTTAAAGCAAAGTACCCCCCCCCCCAAAAAAGCCAAATCCCCAAGTAAAAAACCCCGTATCCCCGTTTGGTTTTTCTTTAAAAAAAGGGAAATTTTTTACCTTTCCCCCAATTTCCCCAAAGGTGCCTTACAAAAGAAAAACATTTAAATTGGGGGAACGGGCCCAAATGGAAAAAAAGTTGTAGTCACAAAAAGTTAAAAAACCCCAACTGGGGAAAGTTTTTGGGGGTAAAAAAGGGATTTTTTCAACCCAAAATTTCCCTGGTTGGGGGCTACCCCAAAACCCGATTCACCCCTTTTAAAAAGGGGCCAAAAAAGCTTTAAACCACCCAAAATTTAAAAAACATATCTGTTTTCCCCATAAAAATAAATTTTTTTGGCCCCCACAATTTAAAAATTTGGGAAAAATTCTTTTAAAAAATTTTTTTTAAATGGCAAAAGTTAGAACCCTATAACCCAAAAATGTTGCCCCAAAAAAAAGTGGGAAAAAAAACAAAAATCAAAATTTTGTTTAATAATAAAAATTTTTTTGGCCAAAACCCTTTAAATTCCCCCTGTTGACCCCTTTAAAAAAAAGGGCCTTTTTAACCCCAAATTTTAAGGTTTCCTCAATGAAAAACCCGTTGGGCCCAAATTGAAAAAACCCGTACGAAAGATTAAAAATAAAAGGGTAATAAAAATTTGTTGAAAATTTCAAAACACCCGTGGTGACCTTAAAATTTTTGACCCCCAAAATTTAAAACCGGAAATAGGATCTTTCAAACCCCCAAAAAGGTGGCCTTGCCGGGGCCCCAAAAATGAAAAAACCGTTTGAAATTTAAGAAAAAAAGGTATTTTTTGGCACTTTCAATTATTTTTTATTAAAATTTGTTTCAAAATTTAAGGGAAGGTTTTAATGAACAAAACTTAGTTTTTTTTTTTAATTTAAAAAACAACAAAATTTTTCCCCCGGGTTTAAAAAAAAGGGATTTTTTGGGGACCTATCAACCTGTTTTGACTACAAAATTGCTGGATTCAAATTTTTAAATGAAATGGTTATCAAAAAAGCTTGGGTGGGCCCAAAAAAAAAAAAAAACCCCACTGAAATGTATACGTATAATTTTAAAAAAATTTTTTTACCTAACAATAAACCCGGGTTTTTTAAAAAGTTTTGATTCCCAAATTTTTAAATTCAAAATGCTCCCAAATTATCCAAAAGAAAAAAAAAAAAAAAACCCGTTGAAATTAAAAAATTTAAAAGGAATTTTTTACCCAAAGTCCCCCGGGGGTACCTACAAAGGTTTTTCTGGTTTCCCCCCCCCCCCTTTTAAAATTTTAAAGTAAAATCTTTTAAAAATTTCCCACCAAAAAAAAAAAACATGTTAAATGTTTAAAGGGTAAAAAAGGGAGGGTCCTTTTTCCCCTTGGGGAAAAAAATTTTAAAAATTTAACTGAAATGTTTAACAACAAAGCAACGCCCCAATGAAAAAAACCCATTGGCAATGAATTTATAAAAAAAGGGTTTTTCATGTAAAACCAGGTATTTGTTTTTCCAAATGCAACCTCAAAAACCCAGTTGGGACGTGAAAAAAACTTCAAATGTTTTTCTGTTAAAAATATTTTGGCCCCAAAATGGGGAACCCAAAATTGGGGGATTTAAAAAATGCAAAGATTTTTAAAAACCAAATTTAATTCCCAAAAGAAAAAAAAAAATTCGGATAATTTAAAAAGGTTTTTTCGATTTTCAACCCTTTGCCAAAATTTATTTACCTTTTAACCCCCAATAACATAACCCAAATTTTTAAAAAAAAAAAACACGATTTAAAATAATAAAAAAATTTGGGGCCCCCAAAAATTTCCCTTGGGGAATTTTAAAAAAGCCCTTTTAAAAATTTTTTAAAATAAAGGGGTTAAAACAAAAAGTGGAAATTAAAAAAAAGTTTTTGAAAATTTTTCTTAAAAAGGGATTTTTAATTTTAAGTGGTTATCAAAATTTAATAAATTTAAATATAAAACAGGCCAAAAAAACATTCAAAAAAAAAAATTTAAAACCCTACAAAAATTTTTTTTTAATTTTTTTTTTATTTATAATTGTAATTGATTAAACTTATTTGTCTTCACTAATGACTTTTCTTTAATATGGCCTTTATATGATATGGAAATAGCTGTTGATCTGTGTCCTTTAAGAGTACACGATGCCTAAAGAAACATCAGATTGTTCAGTGTTAGCCTAGTCTTACCAGTGGAAATGGTATAGAGGGCCCATCATTAGTCTAGAAAGGCCCACATGAGCATGTCCACTTTTTACTGCATTATAAGTTACTGTATGTAGTTATCAATGTGCACCCAGATCATTTATAAATTGTATTGTAGCTTATTATTATTGAATAAACCCATAAGATTTTTCCTTGCCTCTAGTAACTTTAAATGGTATTGTCTTCTGCTGGCTCTTTTGCTCTTATTACGGTGTCAGAAACTTGTCAGAAACTTGTCCCACTATTTCACCAACTCAAGAGCAACAAGTGACATATCTACCAGTAAAATGTTGTTCAAATAGCACTGATCATCTCCTGTTCCTGTTAACAAGACATGTATATAATGCAGAGGAATAGTGCAGCTCAATGCTACATTTAGCAGGGGAAGTCAAAATAGTAAAAACATTTTTAGAATCGCTTATTCAACTTAAAGCGGTTGTTCAGTTTAAGAAAAAACAATTGGCTTTCTGGAGAGGGGTTGAAATAGAAAAAACCGTCTCCATTCCAGTGCTGAGCTCTGTTCCCGCTGTTACTGGAAGATGACATCATGTTCACTCTTCACGTGACTCCATAGGCTTTCACAGGTCTCAAAGGTCTCTTCCTGTTCAAATGGCATATGACTGCTGAGGCGTGTGATTGGTTGCAGTATCACATACTGATGATCGTGAAGTCATTACCAGATGCCCAAGAACTGAAGCTTAGCGCTGAGATGGAGCTAGCTGGAAAATTAATAATTTTTTTTACTATTTCACCCCCTCCCTGTCCCAGTACAAAAGTTTTTTTTAGTTTTATTTTTTACAACCAGACAACCTCGTTCCATTTAAAAATTGGTTGATTTGGCAGTCAGTAGACATCCATTCACATGAGTATGTATGTCAATATTTTGAGAAATACTCACTATTAGCTTCAATCTGCCAGTTAAAAAGGTTATTCAGGATTAGAGAAAATGGTCAAATTTTCTTTTACTAAATATTACTATATTTGTCCATGAGCAGTGTCTGATATTGAACCAAAGCCCTATTTAATTGAATAGGTATGAGCTGTAATACTGGACATAGCCCATAGATATGGCACTGTTCTTTGAGACTCTTTTACTACTCCTGGACAATGCTTCAGTAGACCCAGATTCCTTGTATATCAATTAAAAAAGTCCCTATAAATGTTTCGGCTTATTGACCCTATTGTATGTAGGTTAGAAATGCATTCTAGTATTTTTTGGGTTAGCCTAGTAGAAATGCATCCACTATTAAAGTAGTAGCTTTATCTCCAGTGCATTGAGATAATTTATCTTTCAGAATTTCAGAAAACCAAAGACTCAATCAAGAAAGTGATAAAGTTGTACATAAGAACCTCGAAAACATAAATATGGAAACGTAATGTGATAGAATATTATTTTTAATAAAAATTAATTAACATTGGTGACTTTACTAATAAGATCTACTTTATTATATCTGAAAACTTGCAGCTTAGTTATGTTAGGATTGCAATCTGAAAAATGCTAATAAATTCAAAGCAATTTATTCAAAAATACAACCAAGTCAAGAAAGACATCAGTTCAAACTGTTTTCTTGTATTGCATTGGCAGTTGGACAGACGGGAGGAGAACAGCCGCAATCCTCTATATAGGTGTATGCATAATTTATACTTGTCCCATTCTGGCATGTCAGTTCCATTGTTTTCTCTGTGACCCTGACTGGTACACAGCATGAACATTTCTCTGTCATCTGTTGACTTACAAATGAGAACCTGCCCAGAGGAAACATAAAAGTGCATAAGTGATGTAACAAATCATTCAATTAAAACTATTGGGGCCCTATGTATGAAAACTCTCTAGCACTAAGACGTTCTTTGTTACCCATAGCAATCAATCAGAGCTCATAGCAACCAATCAGAGCTCAGCTTTTATTTTTCCAAATCACTATATGTAATGAAAACTGTGCTATTTGGTTGCTATGGGCAACAGACAGTCTTACTACTAGACAGTTTTCATACATGAGGTCCTTGTATTAGAAATAAGCTTTCCATTTCGATCTCTAATATAGCAAATACCGTATGAGGGTTGCTCCAAAACTAATGCATCCTATTGATTTACATGGAAACTACAACAGATACAAAGGGTGACATGTATAAATCCAGGCGCTGACAGGCCAGTTATAAATCGCTTGAAAGCAGTATATAATGCGCCAGAATGTATTAACCTGTTCTTCTGCAGGTCATACATACAGGCGCAGTGTAGTGCCAACAAGTCAGGCTCAGGCACCACCTTTAATTTGGTCTGGCTGGTCTAACAGTTATGCGCCTAGGTTTGGCATCAAATACTCATAAATGCATCTACTTCTACGAATGTGGTGTGACATATTCAGTGGGTGGCAGATGTTCATTACAGCCAGTAACCAGCGCTAAAAGCTGTTAACACTTTAGACGCTGGAGCGATTGAGCACCGTTCCTCCCACTTGTGACCCCCGCAACATAATTGCAGGTGGACGATTGATTGCCATGGCAGACTGAAGTCTCATGCAGAATTCCGTAGCGGTCATGTAAGTATACATATTAGGCAGCGTCTCATAGGTAATGAATGAATGAAAATCGTACTGCAACATATAAGACAAGAGATCGTGCTCTCTAGTGGTCATTTACCCTAGGAGGACTAAGTATTAATGAAAAAAAAAGTTTAAAATGACCTTTTACCATTTTGCAAATAAAAAAATAAAAAAGGTACATATAATTCTTATTGTCGCGTTTGTAAAAATCTGACCTATTACAATATAACATCATTAATCCCGTATGCTATACATTGTAAAAAAATACAAACACTATAATTGTGTTTTTTGGTCATTTCACATCCCCAGAAATGACCAAAAAACACTTCAGCTCGCACTTTTTGCTTCAAATTTTTTTTTCCTCGTTTCCTACCCTAAAACCCAGATGCACTTTGTGGTCCAATGCATTTTGTAGCCCAAAAAATTACGGTACCGAAACATAAAAAAATTATAGCTGTCAGACTATGACATTTTTATTGCGTAAAAGTAGTGAAACATAAAATTTATACAACAATTGATATTGTTGTAATTGTACCGACCGCATAGTAAAGTTTATTATGTCATTTTTATCGCATGGCAAACGCTGTAAAAATGAAACCCAAAAAAACAATGGCAGAAACACTGTTTTTTTTTTTTTCCATTTTCACAACCCAGTGCTAAAGAAACTGTGGAACACCTGTGGTCCCGAAATGTACAATATACCACTAGATAAGTTTCCTGAGCGTTGTTAAATCCAAATTGTGATGACTTCTGAAAGGTTTCACCTGTTCTGGTACTTTGGGGCTTTAGAAAGGTGAAGCAGCAACAAATCTGCATTCCAAATGGCAAATAGCACTCCCTCCCTTGTACACCCTGCCATGCGCCCAAAGAGCAATTGACGTCAACATATAGGGTATTGCCAAACCTGGAAGAAATTGTGTAACGAATTTTGGGGTGCTTTTTTCCAGGATTCCTTTTGACAGTAAAATGGCATAGTATTGGAAACAAAATGTTCCATTGTCATAGCCTAACGCTAAAAATATCTGTGAAGTACCTGTGGATTAATATACACATTACAGCCTGGATATATTCCTTAAGGTGTAGTTCCAAAAAGGAGGTCTTTTTAGGGGTGTTTATTAAGTTTTAGCACCTTAGGGTGTCTTCAAACCTGTAATAGTACCTAAAGAAAATTGTAATTTAAATGAGACCCTAAAATTCAGTAGGTGCTCCTCTTATTCGGAGGCTTGTGGTTGATTCACATAGCGCACAAGGACCACATATGGGATGTTTATAAAAACAACAGAATCGGGAGGGAATTGATGTTCAGTAGCACTTTCTTCGTAACATCTAGTATGTTCTACTAAATAGTAGTTTAAAATTGTAAATCTACAAATAAAAGTGAAAATTTTAAAATTTCACCTCCACATAGCTTTTATTTCTGTGAAACACCTAGAGCAGTGTTTCTCAACTCCAGTCCTAAGGCCCCACCAACAGGTCAGAATCTCCCATAGAATGCACTGACCATAATGATATCACCTGTGCAATGCTAAGGAAATCCAGAAAACACGACCTGTTGGTGGGTCCTGAGGACTGGAGTTGAGAAACACTGATTACTAAGTTTCTGAGCCATCTACTATTGTAAAAAGAAAAAAAAAGACATTTAAAAAATTATGCCAACATATTATGTATTCTAGATATCATCTTTTTTGTGTCTATCTGTCTTACATGCAGAACTTTTCGAAGTTTGAAAATGACAAATTTTTGCAAATTGTTTCACAATATTTTGATATTTTTCGCAAATAAACAAGGATTGTATGGACCAAAATGTATTACTATCTTAAAGCACAATGGGTGTAATGTATTAAACTTGGCAAATCGACACGTATTTATTCAATGTACTGTAAAATGCACCTGAATATATGTAAGTGGTGAATGTGTGCTCATAAATGGCTCAAAAGGTTCGAGGTGCCTCACATCTGTGTTTGGCGTGCCGTGGAACTTTGGTGCATCAGTAATGCACCAAACATGAGTATTTGACATACAGCAGTAGCCGGCACACCACAGGTTTTGCTGAGACTTGTGGTGCAGCATGCAAGATCACTACCATAGTTTCTGTTCACTGACATGCTGTTCTAACACCTCTTATTTTATTTCTAGCCTGCTGTGATGTGTTTCTAATCACTGATAACACTATGCTAACTCCCTAAATACACAATTGAGAACAAGATTTATGGTAGATGCTTTATTGGTTTAATTAATTTATATTATTTAATTTTAAATTAATTTTAGATTATATAAATCTTAAATAATTTTACAGGAGATAATTTTATCTTTTTGGGACATCATATAATTTTATATTAATTTTATATTATATAATTTCTTAGTAAATTTATATAATTTAATTTTATATAGTCTGATAATTATCATAAATTACTTTTTTTATTTTACTGGTATAAGTTGAAAAATAAGGGACATTTTTTGCCCTAATGGAAAATCTAATTTCATTTTGACAACTCAGGCTCAGACAGACCACATTGAAATAGGTCTGCCTGCTCAAGAAGTTATGTGCCTAGTTTTGCCGAGCCACATTCATAAATGTGTCTAATAGTACGAATGTGGTGCAACATGCCCCAGAACGCCCTCACATCTTTGGTGCATTACAAAGTGTCGGGCCAGGTGCAAAATGCGCCAAACATGTTGATTTAAGCTCCATACATCGGGAAATTAGGCGGACTAATCATTTTTGGCGCATTTAACGCTGGAACATTAGAACTGACCCTGACCCCTTCATACATGTGGCCCAATATGTCAGAAGAAAGCATTCGCTGAATGACATGGATAGGTAAAGTCTTTAAAATGTTATTCGCACATAAAGTGTCACATATCAGATTTGAAAAATGGGGTTCTGTCAGGGAGGTCAAAACTGGCTGTGGCAATAGGGGGTAAATATTGAGAAACAAATGTATATGAATAACTCCACATCATAATTAAAGTCATACTCACATGGTTGAAGAGATGCAAGTCCCTGAACAAGAAGTTACATTTACAGGTGAAGGAGATATACACGTTTCATATTCAATGACCGTTAAATTGGTAACAGTTTCACATTTCTCAACTTCTTTCACTAAAAAAAAACCAAATACACAAAATATTTCCATTATCCAGGTCTTGTAGCAGAGATGTCTGGCTTTGTGATAAGTGTGTTAATGAGTAGATTGACCAAACTATGAACTTAATATGCAGACAAGCAACCACATAGCCTGTTTGAAAGCAGGTTCCCTTTGCCCTGTAAAACTGGTGGACCCAGAACTTTTTACCAGTGTACATCCCTTATTTCTTTATCTCATGCTGAAAGCCTTGGGAGGCAGACTTGACCCAGAGCTGTTTCCTATGTGTCAAGACACACAGATCTATTGAGCTTTCTGTAATTAAGAGGTATTTTTTTTTTTTTGAAAAATAATTTTCTGCTGGACAACCAGTGGATTGATATTCACAGGCTACCATAAAGGTAATCAAAGACATATTAATCATGACAGTGATGGCCACAGCCCCATTGATGGTCACAGATCCTATGTCTCTATGAAAGTGATAGTAGCAACAGGCAGTCACAGAAGTGATCAATATATTGTACATGTGTATGTGTACTATTCATTCTTTCTCTTTGGTCCGGTCATACCTTCACATGTCTTGCAACATCCAGTTTCGTCGGTAGTTATTGTCCCCTACAAATAAACAGGATGTAATATTTTATTATTGTATGCGTTTACAAGCTGCGCACATGCTATAAGTTAGGAAGGCTTCTAATTTTCTATTGTGATTATTTATTTTTATATCAATAAATTCCTAAATTCTCTCTCTCAACATCCTATTTAATTTGACATGTCTATTTAGTAAATAATTGTATTCCCCATTAACACTTTAATGCACCTTGAGGTACCAATATGTCATGGATGTCAACTATCACCATGGCAAAGTACAGAGTGACAGAACTGTGCCAACCGCTGTTTATTACAGCCTTATTATATACAAAGTCCCCAAGTCTGACACTCAAATAAATGACTGTGGTGCCTTTCAGATGTTAAACGTCAAAAATCCAAAATTCCAATGGCACTCACAGATTTTAATATGTAATAAAACATATTTTATTCATTGCAACGTTTGAAGTACAGCATACAAATCCATGATCTGTATGTACATTTATATATATATTTATATATATATATACATTTATATATATACATGTATATATAAAGTAAGTGAGGATCTCTCAATGAACTCTCCACTGTATAACTCGGATTACTCCATGTATGTATGTGTGTATATATATATAGGTGTTTGAGATATATATATAATATATATATATATATATATATATATATATATATATATATATATATATATATATATACACATACATGGAGTAATCCGGGTTCTACAGTGAAGAGTTTGTTGAGAGGCCCTCACTTTTCCAGCACCTTCCTCACTGTCCCCCACCTCTGTATAGGCTTCCCATGGGTGGGAAAGCGAGTATAGGCCATAGTTTAGAGGCACAGTCTCATATGGGTTGGGGAGGAACAGAGGACTAACCCTCTGGAGATTGAGCTGTGACTATTGCCTGTACCCCTCAGAATCATATTGTGCAGACCGAACTCCTATCCTTGCACCCCAGAAGATCATCTGCAGGCATGATACATGATCTTCAGGGGGGGGCAGAGAATGGAGTTTAGTACTGTACTTTTTTTTGTAGTGCTTCTGCATTTAATACAGATTTACCCGTTGAACTATGATGGGTTTATTCGACTACGTCAGACCAACCTTTAATTAATTGGTCAATGAGGGATGTTGTCAGGGAGTGTTGGTGTTGTGTCATTGTGTTTCTTTTACTATTTTATTCCAGTGTAAGTAATAGAGTTGCTTGACAAACGCCTCTATATTGCTAGCGCTGGGGCTTGGTGTCAAGTGACCAAAAAAAAAAAAAACACTACTGACTGACACCAAGCCCCACCTCTAGTAATAGACAGATGTCTATATGACACCTCTGTTGCTGCTATGTTAAAAAAATAAAGTGAAATAACACAAAAACACTTTTTTTTAAACTAACACTCCCTAAAAACATCCCTCATTGACCATTTTATTAAAGAAATGGATTCAACACTGGTCCGACATAGTACAGAGGGGAAAATCTATAAATTACAAAAACACTAATAAACATTTGGCTGACAGCTTTCTAAAGTGCATAGGACAGCATGAATAATAAATAGGGCCCTATGGATATGTAGACCCCCCTTTTAGACAGGTAGCCTCAATTAAGCCTGTAATCCCACAAATTAGTTAGCCAAACCCATTAGATAGTTAGTTCCCACCCACCCACTATCTAGGTAGATAGGCCATCCATTATTAGGTAAGGTCCTGGTAGTTACATAGGTAGATAGAAAGAGCCAACAGTAGGTAAGGCCCCAGCTAAGCAAGGCCCCAGGTACGTACATAAAAAAGGCTCTAGATAGGTTGTCAAGGCCTCAGATAGGCAGGTAGTCAAGAAGTGCCACAGGAAGGTTGGTAGGCAGGCAAACCCATGGGTAGATAGGTAAATTTGCAAGGCCCCATGTAGATAGGTAGGTCCCTGTTAGATGGGTTGGTAGGCCCCTGGTAGGTTGGTGGGCAGGCCCAAGGTAGATAGGTATCAGGTAGGAAGGTAGATAGGCAGGCAGCAGGTAGGTAGATAGGCCCCAGGTTAGTTGGTATGTATGCTCTATTTATGATGGACACCTGGCAGACCTTAGGCTTAATTCCTTTTGCCTACTAGGCAGATCAGCAGAGCAGGATGCTGGTGGCACTCTGCTCTCCTAAGGGTTTTAATTTTTTGGTGTCAATTAGATTGCGTAGACCCAGGAATCGAAGGCAATTGCCTAGGACATGCCTTTGAACACTCAGGACAGAGGGCTCATGTATTCTGAGGCATGATGTGGGTGGGCCCCCATTCAACTAGATGTACATATCGCTGCACAGTTTCTTATCAGCTTAGATATCTAATCACCATGACTTCAAAAATAAGTCAGTGAACAGCCGAAATGGAGCTGCAATGGTAAAAAAGGTAAGACTCCAGTGTATATAGATCTTCTATTGGTTCACAAGGACTAGCCTTCACTACTTAGATGCATCAATAAGTCCCCAGTTTCCCTCCAATGGATTACATTTGTTAGGTACTACACACTATGTATAAGAAAACTTCACCTGCAGTTTTGGGTATTCTCTGACGCATTCATTTAGTCATGACATTTTGATCCTTTTCAAAGTAGCTGAGATCTTTACTGCTTATTTTTCATGCATTCAACAGCAACTCTAAGAACTGACTACTCACTTCAGCCTAAAATATCCCAGTCCTTTTACAGGTACCATTGAACACAATCATATAGATTTCACACCAAATCGGTTTAATACATCGGTCATAAATAGGGTTTTTCACCACGCTGTTTGACTGACTCACAAGCAGTTTCCACTCACTTAGTGGGTAGTTCTACAGAGCTGATTAGCATATTCAGCTTCTATCCTGACAATCTTCATTAAACAAAAGTTACAGGTGCTGTGAGCACTGAATACTGTGTCCTTATTTTAAACACATACTAATCTTGTTAGAGTTAATAATTTTTTTCCTGAGCTCAGTCCCATCAGTCCATCCATGGGAGTGGCATCACTTCCTGCTCACCTAATCAGATGCAGACATGTCTGGTATGCAGGTTACCATAGCAACCTGTGTTGCTCTTACCTCATGAATAAAGTAAAAAATCAACAAAGTAATATAGTAAGAAAAGTCTTTAATTAACAGTTCCTTTGTGTTAAAAGCTAACCATTATAATAATAATAAAACCCCTTTAAGGGGGTAAAAGTTGTGGACTCCTTGCTAACCATGAGAGCTATGATACATTTAAGTTGAGTTAAAAAAAATAATGTAATAAACATTTATAAAAATAATTTCTTTTGCATGCCTTATTCTCAAACTTTTTGAATACTGTAACTCATACATTTGTTTTGGGCAGCCTCTGGCCATTAACCCCCATGCATTGCCCTAATGCCTCAATAGCCATTCTTGCTGTGGCTAAAGTCACACAACAGGTTGAATCTAGGCCGGGGTGCTTAACATTGTCTTGTCCAAGAGTCACAATGTCATATTGTACCTCTTCCGGGGGCCACAGTAAACTAACAGGGGTATTCTGCATCTGAGACCTTTATGGCACTTCACCTTAATTGTCAGGAGCAACAGCATTGGTGCACTTTATTGGAATCTGTATATTTGGCACTACCAGTTTACTGCTTAATATTGGGCCATAAGTGTGGCTTCTAACACATTTTCTTTTTGAAAACTGCCACCACAGCTTGTTTTAGTCAAAACCAGAAGCGGATCCAGCAACAAGGAGATGTAAAAGTCCTTCACTTTTATTTCACATCACTTAAGTCCAGTCCTGGTTTTTAATAGAAAATAGCAGTGGCAATTTAAAAAAAGAAGAAGCTGTATGTATAACTACTCTAACAGTAACATTTCAGCTTAGTTTGTCAATGACAGCAAAAATGAAGGAGGCACAACCCTGAATTAGTGCTGTGTCTCCCTTTAAGTTCTACCTGCATGGCATTCCTGGTCACCTGTCTGTGCATCAAAATGAAGACACTTTAATTGACTTGAATGGAACTGTATAGAGTTACTTGAATGGGGCCCTGTTTGATTCAACAAAGATTCAACTGAACTGGTAGGGTCCCAAACCATAATTGTGACCCTACGTTAAAGTTAGGGTTAAATAAGAAGTTTTAGAGGGCTTACTGGTCCAGTGACACAATGCTCCCATTGCTGCCTAAATTCCAGCCCGACTTCACCTTTGACTACTTCACCATAGACTCACTAATATATATACCAGTTACCATATCAATGGGCCTATGTGGAAGTAACCTAAATTGACATAGAATGCGATGTCTGGAGCCACCATAGGCCAATGTTATTGTAACAGAATGTTATATCTCTGGACCGATAGATTAACCTCCTAAAGCTCATTAACTTAGGGTTATAGTTGATTTTCTTTGGTGACTTGTCAAACATGCATTTGGGCCAACCCATTCAGGTCAAATTTGACTTGGCTCAAATCTTAAGTGCAACACTAGAGTTTTGCTTCAGTTCCTTGCACATTGGGGCAACTGATGCAGCACTGTGCAGGGAAATAAAGTAAAGGGCACAGAGAACCGAACATGTGCTGTGGCTACTTCATCTCAGAGTCATCCATGGTCAAACCTCCACTGAAAAAAGTTTTTTCTCATTAGTTTGACTATTTAGTTTGCAAATCAAATTAATCAATATATTTACATTAACATATATTTTAGCGTTAAAAGTGTGCTGTCACATCTTTGGTGATTATTTGACTTTGCATTACAGTCACACATGTGCACCCTCACATTTATTTTACTTTTGCTTTGATTCTTCTTTTTTCGCCTCTCTACCGATCATAAAATGATGGCAAATCCTAGCAATATGCCATCACTTTGTTAGATAGGAATACCTTTTTAAATATTAGCACTTTTGACAAATTAGATTACATGTTACATTGTATTAAATACAATCATCATATATCATCAATAAATTCATACCGCTTTACAGTTTGATGCGATAAATGGTTGACATTGTTTTGCAACGCCTAGTAACTCAAGTTTCATGGTACAATTGTACTGCATGCAGATTTCATCTGGAGGTGACCAGATTTCTCCAGGCTGTAACAAATAATCAAAAGAGTTTAACAGGACATTTTATCTTAATGGCAATTTCTTATTTTGCTAATTATTTCTTAGCCTAAAACAAACTAGAAAGCAAAACTTGCACATGAGGAGCAATGTTCTCCTTTATTAGCACCATAATGTAGTAAAGTAAATAATCTTTACATTTATTGATGGGATTCTAAAGCTAAATTGATGTAAAATACAGTTTTATATTCTTTAATTTTCAAGTCTATAGTAGACAAGTCTAGTCCTAAAAGCAAATGGGAACGTTTGACTGGGGAAGTGGGAAGAGAGCAGAGAAGCAAAGTCAAGCATGTCCTATATGCAAATATAAAAACATGAGTTTTAGCCATCAGTCACAGCAAATGGAAGCTCAAGAGCTTTTTCATACATTTATGTATTAAAACCAACAATAAAACAATATGCCAATATGTAGTAACCTTTCCAACAGCCATTCAAATAGTTATCAGTAAACATGATATGGGATCAGTTTACGACCATGTAAATAAGTCTACAACTTGAAATGTCTAAACCATTGGGATAAAGAATTTATGCCTTATGGTTAAATACAAAAATTTTAATAATAATATTTTTATTGCATTGTACATAGAGGTTCTCAGTGTCTGATATTACTTGTGTAATAAATAGTGAGTTACAAGTAGGATTTTATGAGCAGCACAAAAGTTTATTGGTTTGGACCATGCCTTGCATTGTTTGGTCCTGGATTTGAATCTGACCAAGGATAACCTTTTCATGTTCTGATTGTGTTTTCCAAACTGGTAGGTTTCCTATGAAATTTGCATGTGTTAAACGTAGGGAAATGCTAATGTAATTGTATTGGTACGAAAGACTAATATATTGGGAACAGGGACTAACGTGTGATATGATTCCCTGTGCAGTACATGTTGGCTCTATATAAGCATGTATATCTAGATATTATATCTTACCGCAAAAATTTTGGTTGTATTGTCTGGCATCTCCTTAGTGCAGTTTATTTTAACACAGCTGCCGCAACAATGGCCTTCCATTTCTCTATATTCAGATCCCTAAGGGAAAATAAAACCAGTTGAACATTTCCATGTTTCTGCACTGGCTTAGTCATTACATCAAGACATAACTCCAATTTAAGGCAAATTTCCATAAACCAACAGTACAAGCAAAAATAGAAAACTTTGCAATAATAATCCTGGTTTCCATGAAACTTTGCCTTTAGAAAAATCATTATATGTAGTCTTGTAAACCACTGCTTTCTGATGGTTGTAAGTTCTATTTTCTCTGCTTTAGAGAATAACACAATTTAACATATATATTAAAAACACAAGCAAAAAAAACCAAAAAAAAAAACAAGTAATATACTTTATTAGATAAATATGTTTTTTCTCTACTTCTTTACCTCATTTTCTGTCCCTCTCCTGCTATATAATTCGTACTTTCAGTCATAAATCATTAAGGGAATTTGTCCTTCAAAGGAGGCATGGTTCCTGCTTCCCTGAGAGCTCAGGTTACCGCTGCCAAAAGAGTCTATGGGGGGGGGGGAGTGAAAGTGACAGCAGCAGACTCACACAACAAGCTGTAGCATGGAGGCCATCAGACAACTTTAAAGAGCATTGTAGCTATGAGCAGGGCCGTATTTGCCACTAGGCATCTGTGGGCGAGTACATAGGGTGGAACCTAGCAGGGGGCGGCACTCACAGTAACTATTAAAAAAAAACTTTCCCCCCCCCACCTCCTTTGCCTCCCCCTGGACTTCATAGTAAAACCGGTGTCTTTAGGTGGAGGGAGGGGGGATCGCATACATCTTCTGCCCATCAGTCAGCAGGGAGAGAGGTACGGAGACTAACAGTGCTCCTCCACCTCCCCTGTAGCAGGAAAGCTGCTGCGCTTTCAGAGCAGCAAACATAAATGTCTGCTCTCCATTGGCTGCACACATCATGCAGAGTGCGCCGTTGGGGAAGCCTGTCATCAAGCCCTGCCGACGAGGATGAGGCAAGGTAAACACTACTGGCTGCCGGACCTCGTAGAGACAAAGTGAATGTAGCTGCCCGGTTCTCGGTCTACATTACAGGGAGCTGGCTACTGATACAGACTCATGCAGAGCATAAGGTGGAGGATGCAAAGAGCAGACCACACAGTGACAGCTATTTTGTGTAAATATTGCTTAACCCCTTCCTGACAGCTGGTCATAATAATATGGATCTGTGTTTTGTCCTCCTCACCTTTCTAAGAGCCATCATTTTTCCACCTACATAAACATATGAGGGCTTTCTTGTGGGTTAAGATTTTCTTTTTAATGGTGCCATTGACCATACCATAGAACAGTGTTTCTCAACTCCAGTCCTCAAGACCCACCAACAGGTCATGTTTTTAGGATCTCCCACTGAATGCACTGACAATTATATCACCTGTGTCAGGATCTCCAACAGAATGTATGGACAATAATTACATCACCTGTGCAATACTGGGGAAATCCTAAAAACTTGGCCTGTTGGTGGGTCGTGAGGGCTGGAGTTGAGAAACACTGCCATAGAATATACTGTGAAACCGAAAAAAAAATCAAAGTGAGGTGTACCTGCACCATGTTTGTGGTGGTTTTGTTTTGACAACATACAATCTTTGGTATATAGGATGCATAATCTGTATTCTGCAGGTCAGTATGATTCCAGTTATACCAAATATGTAGGGTTTTAGTACTTCGAAAAAAATACAACCATTCTCTTCATTCACACTTTTGCTGTGGCACCATTTTCTGTGGCCAATAACGTTTTTTGTTTTTGCACCTATGGACCTGAGTAAGGGCTCATTTTTTGTGGGCTAAAGTGTAGTTTTCTTAGTACCATTTTAGAATTTTTTTTCTTCTACAGTGTTCAGCATATGGGATAAATGAGGTTACATTTTAATAGATCAGACTTTTATGAACACGGTGAGATCGATTATGTGCAGAGTCTTTCTTTTTTTTAAATTGTAAAATGGCAAAAGTGAGGGGATTTTAAGTTTTATTTTTTATTTTTTTCTTATTTAGCTTTGACACTTGACCACTAGCGCTCAATCACTTGTACGACCTTCTGCATTATATGAACAAAATGGTATTCAAAGATGGCAGGACGTAATAGAACCTTTATCATGGCGGGTGAAAGCCTTCATTAGATGGTGCCAAACTGAGTGAGGAACGGTGTGCAATACCATTTCTCCATTCATTTAGATGCTGCAATTGCCACAGCAGCTAAATAGTTAAACAGCAGGGATCAGAGTCTGCTAGATTCCCCTTTGGTAGTGGCGGATGTCAGCTGAAATTGGAAGCCGGTACCAGCCTCCTATTTAGCAGACTTGCAAAGTATTCCTGCCACATAGTCCCTTACCGACATCATGATGTTCGTATATGTCGGTAAGGGGTTAAAGTAAAACAAAACATGCTCCTAGGGAGGCTGGAGGACAGCGGAGGGCACGGGTGGCGAGGGTATGTTCACACAGTGTTTGTTAAATACATTTTTGGGCATGTTCTATGTTCTGAAAAATGGACCCCAAAACCTATTTAACAATGTTCAGGTGTGATTACATTAACTGTACATTGTTCAGATGAAACATATTTTATATACGTTTTTGCATTGCATAAAACCGATTGTGCAAAATGGATCAATTCTTGATCTGTTTTACGCATTGAAAAGCCCATAGAAATAATAATTATACGTTTTTGCAGTCCAGAAAACGTATCCTAAAACTTACCATATTTTGTGGTACGTTTTTGTATTGTAAAAATGGATCCAAAACACCTTGTGACCATACCCTGTATACTGTAGTCCCTGCAATGTAGTGTAGAGCCATAACTTAGATTTGGATTTCAGAGTGTGGATAGCCCATTAAGGACTATATCTCCCAGTATGGTTGCTTTGTTGGTGTAGCCCATGGGCCCTCCTACTTCCCCGGAGTGGCTGCATTTTACCATTTACACTCCATAGTACAGGGTTGCTGTGTATCGTCTGCAGAGTTTTTATTAGTAATTACTTAGTGACAAATCTGTACCAAATTGTACCTATTTTGATGTAGATTTGTTGCTGCAAAGCTCAGTGTGTAACACGCTACAGATTCTGCACGCAAATATCTGGTGCGAAAATTCACAGCTTATCTGTACCATGTGTACTTAAAACAGCACTACACACCTGGTTGGGAGTAATAGTTCTACAAAAAATGGCAAGTGCTTGGATGTGGGGGTACAACCTGATTTTTAGGGTGCACTTTTCTCCAGACAAATTCCCCGATTGTATTGCAGTTGGGCTCCAGACCGAGGTTCCCCTTTTAGCTAATCCAAAAGGGGGGCTCTCCCCCTCTCTAATGCTGCGCCTGATTTTGGGGTGTGCGTTTTTTAATTTTTTTTGGTCTGATGAGTTTTTTAATAATTTGGGTTTTAATATTTGTTACTTGTGGTTATGGTTTTTGGTGGGCAAATCAGGTTGGGGGTTTAATTGTCCGGTGTGGTGGTGTGGTGGTGTTTCGCAATTTAGTGTTAAACGCTACAGATTTGCACGCAAAAATTTGGTGCGAAAAAAATTTACAGCTTATCGACCCTGTTTACTTTAAAAAAAGCATAAACACTGGTTGGAGTAAAAAGTTCTACAAAAATGCAAGTGCTTGGTGTGGGGGGCACCTATTTTTAGGGTGCACTCCAGTACAGAAGTTCCCTGATTGTATTGCAGTATGGGCTCCAGCACTCAGCAGGTTCCTCCTTGTATGCTAATTCCAATGGGGGACTCTCCCTGTCTCTAATGCTGCGCCATGAATTCTGGGGTGTGCAGATTTAATTGTTTCTTCTGCGTCTGATGAGTATTTAATAATTGGTTTGACACTATTTGTTACTATGTGGTTATGGTATGGTAAGGTAATCAAATCATGGTTGGTGGTATTAACTTGTCACGGCGTGGTGGTGTCATCTTGTCACAGTATAGTGGTGTTTGGATGTGCAGACCAACTTTTGTATTTTTAGTATAGTGGTGTTATGATGGTTATATTTGGCCACAATATTATTTCAGAATTCAAAAATTCCGAATTCTCATACGGCAAGTGTGAACTGTATTTTCCAATAGAGCATGAGTTTTGGGGAACATGGTTCATGGCCCTGGACACCAGGACCTGACTGCGCAAGACAGCAATGTCAAGTATAAATGTCACAACAAGTATAAATGTCACAACAAGCGGTACTTACATTTATCCAAGATGTCAGTGTTAACACTGATTTATACGCATTACAATTACTGATAAATGATAGTTTTCACATTGATCACGCTAAACCACTGACAAATTACCATTGCAATAGCTCAAAATTGAGCAAAAGATGGTGATAATTGGCGAGTGCACATGGGCTTTTAATGAGGGCGTATTGAGCCTTAGGGCCACATGTATGAAAACTGTTTAGGTCTAAAACTCACTTTTTTGCCCTTTGTAATCTATGGGCAAAAAAGTGAGTTTTAGACCTAAACAGTTTTCATACATGTGGCCCTTAGTGCCTAGGTCAGCATGAGCTGTAAATATGGCCTAGCACTGTAGTGAGATAAAACACTCTCATACATTACTTTGACTTGCAACTATTTACCATATGCTTAGTTATGCAGATTCTTGTAATGCAACTGCATAGTTATGTTTTAGTTCTGGTGGTGGAACAATGTTTTTCTTCTTGTATACTACAAATTACAACATGTTCTCATATTCCCGAATAGCTGAATGTGTTATTAGAATGATTCCCAAGTGAAAGATCTCTGGTTACTGTTTTGCTCCTAAAAAATGTATATTTGTTATTTTGTTAGTATTTTCTAAATTCGCCTTGACTTTCCACACTGCCTCAGTCCTCCTGGGCATGCTCAAACAACAATAAGTCATAAGTCATTCATATATATATATATATATATATTAAATATATATATATAATATGTATATATATATAATATATATATATATACAAGGCAGTCCCCGACTTACATCGTTCCGACTTACATACGTCCCCTAGTTACAAACGGAGACTTATGGAGAGTGGCTGAAATTCAACACTGAGTCACGCCCCATGATAACCAAGTGCCAGCATGCCACAGCTGCACATGAGATACAGATCATTAGGTGACATCTTCTATAAAAGGGTACAGACAGTAAAACAAATGTAAAAACTGTTCCCTGTACTATTCAAAAGGACTGTATATATATATATATATATATATATATATATATATATATAATATATAAATATATATATAATAATATAAATATATATATATTTAACCAATTAATAATATGCTTAAAAGAAAAAAATATGTGTTCACAAATACATGTCACCTGAGGCCCAGGTGCCAATAAGAATTAACAGTAATAGGGAATTCTAGTAGACCAAAACCAAAGAGAGCAAACACAAAACAGAATGATACTCTACATAAACCCTACTTGGCCTGGTTGACCCTAAAGCCTAATTATGGAGTAGTCACCCCAATAAGGGCCTCCCAATCTCGAAACCTATCACTTCCCCACACTTACCCTATTTAAATTTAGTGTTCCAACATGTTTTGAAAGATAAGTAGGGAAAAATCAGTCCACACTGTATTCCAGAGGACCTATATGCCCCAGAAAGGGTGTTTAATAGTGGTGTAGGCTACACTCCACCGCAAAATAAGTAGAGATATATAGAAAAGTAATTGAGGGTATGGTCTCAATATAGAACACATCCAGAACAGGTAAGATCAGGGGTGGGCAATTAATTTTCCCATGGGGCCGCATGGGAAAGTGTGATGGTTTTGGGGGGCCGGACTAATAAAAACATAGAATGAACGGGGAAAAAAATCGTTTTTGGGGGATTATTTTTGTGGAAACTTACTGGGGGATGTATCTACATACCTGCATATATACTGATGGTACACAGTAAGGTAGGTATATACAGCTCTCCTCAGTAAGGTAGGTATGTAGATGTATGTCCCCTCAGTCTGGCAGGTATATACAGCTCCCCTCAGTCAGGTATATAGATAGGTACAGCTCCCCTCAGGCAGGTATATAGATAGATATAGCTCCCCTCAGGCAGGTATATAGATAGGTATAACTCCCCTCAGGCAGGTATATAGATAGGTATAGCTCCCCTCAGGCAGGTATATAGATAGGTACAGCTCCCCTGAGGCAAGAATATAGATAGGTACAGCTCCCCTGAGGCAGGAATATAGATAGGTACAGCTCCTCTGAGGCAGGAATATAGATAGGTACAGCTACCCTCAGGCAGGTATATAGTTAGTTAGGGCTCCATACAGGCAGTTATATAGTTAAGCTTCACACAGCAGGTATATAGCTTTAGGCCCTATACAGGCAGGTATATAGTTAAAGCTCCACACAGCAGGTATATATAGGGCTTCCCACAGGCAGGTATATAGATAATTAGGGCTCCTCAAAGGCAGGTATAGAGATAGTTAGGTGTGTCCCCAGGCAGGTATAGAGATAGTTAGGTGTGTCCCCAGGCAGATATATAGTTAGGTGTGTCCCCAGGCAGGTATATAGATAGTTAGGTGTGTCCCCAGGCAGGTATATAGATAGTTAGGTGTGTCCCCAGGCAGGTATATAGTTAGGTGTGTCCCCAGGCAGGTATATAGATAGTTAGATGTGTCCCCAGGCAGGTATAGAGATAGTTAGGTGTGTCCCCAGGCAGGTATATAGTTAGGTGTGTCCCCAGGCAGGTATATAGATAGTTATATGTGTCCCCAGGCAGGTATAGAGATAGTTAGATGTGTCCCCAGGCAGATATATAGTTAGGTGTGTCCCCAGGCAGGTATATAGTTAGGTGTGTCCCCAGGCAGGTATATAGTTAGGTGTGTCCCCAGGCAGGTATAGAGATAGTTAGGTGTGTCCCCAGGCAGATATATAGATAGTTAGGTGTGTCCCCAGGCAGATATATAGATAGTTAGGTGTGTCCCCAGGCAGGTATAGAGATAGTTAGGTGTGTCCCAGGAATATAAGTAGTTAGGTGTGTCCCCAGGCAGGTATAGATTAGTTGTCCCCAGGCAGGTATATAGTTAGGTGTGTCCCCAGGCAGGTTATAGATAGCTAGATTTTCCCGGGCAGTATAGAGATGGTTAGGTGTGTCCCCAGGCAGGTATAGAGATAGTTAGGTGTGTCCTCAGGCAGGTATATAGTCAGGTGTGTCCCCAGGCATCTATATAGTTAGGTGTGTCCTCAGGCAGGTATATAGTTAGGTGTGTCCCCAGGCAGGTATATAGTCAGGTGTGTCCCCAGGCAGGTATATAGTCAGGTGTGTCCCCAGGCAGGTATAGAGATAGGGCTTCCCACAGGCAGGTATATAGCTTTATGGCCAAAATTAAAAACAACAAACACTGATACTCACCCTGGCTTACCTGCTTCCCTGCCGAGTGCGCTCATCTTCTAGGCTCCGTCAGCTCCTGGGCTCGCACAGAGTTATTACTCTGCATGCGCCGAGGAGAGGCAGCGGCGCGGTGAGCGGAGTTCATCGCGTCGCTGCCTAATACACCAGTAATAGTAGCACTGACGGCCCGCGGCGGCCTCTCTGCAATCCCGGGGCGCAGCGGGCTGTCAGCGCTACTATTTGTTGACCGGGGCTGCGTTCGCCGCGGGCGGCATCCGCCGGGCTGGAGGGGCGTATGGGGCCGGCGGGCCGTACTTTGCCCAGGTCTGGGTAAGATGCTACTTATGCTAACTGATAGAGGGGGTGTATTGCCACAATTACCAGGAGAAATACAGAATATTTACTACAGATGAAAAAGCTGGGTGTTATTTTTCAGATTGGGCCTCTTAACCTTCTAGAAATCTATGTTGGCCCTGTTAAAGCACTGCAGATTTGAGGTATTCAGGTCCAAATCCAATCAATGTTGCTAGTATACAGTTTTACTCACTAACAAATATATAGTACCATTGTAGTATAGATCTTAACTCAGTTGCAGGTCACTGACAGAAAGCGACAACTATGTCACAAAAGAAAGATGACGAGAATACAACAGTCTTATTTTTCTCTCAAGTAACCACATCAAGTCCAATCTTCTAAAATGTAGAAAATCAGTGATTTAGATATAATGTATAGAAACATCAGTGGTGGTCGCATATATCTGAGCCCAAGGTAAGGCATATGTCAGATCCAGCTATGTTACTCACGACAAGTTGGCCATTACTCTTGATCTTCCCTCTCCTCAGTTATGGCATCCAAATCCGCCCAAGGTGAGGCCAAGTGTCCTCCATTACAATGGATAGCTGTCTCCGCACACCGTACATGCCGGCAATGGATATAGTCTGGTACGCCAAAAAGTGGCACCCGACTACCAATCTCGACGTCACAGAAGGTCCTGTGGAGATTAGCTGACCTGTATCCAGGCAACCTGCATACAAGGAAGTGTTGATGGCACCTGGATACTAAAGCAGACGAGTACATAGCTGCAAGATGTTCGTCCAGAAATGAAACAGGTTTAAATAAGGCAGTTATGACCATAGCACTGCTAACCATACAATTAGGACTTAGGCTTCGTACACGATAGAGAGAAACACATAAGTCAGTATTGATAAAGTCATGTCCCATGCAGGAACTCATTGGGCAAAAGAGCAGCAGGGCTGGTGCCAAGGCTTAGAGGGCAATGTCCTAGGCCTGTCCTAGGCTTGTTATAATCACACACTACAAGTGTGTAGTTGGTGACTAGTAAGTAGCAACTCAGTACTTTAAAAAAGGAAACAAAAGTCAATGCGTTCATTAAGACCATGCAGAGAGGTGGTCTTCAATCTAAATATCCATTCTGCCTCTCTCTGCAGTAGCAACTTATCCCAGTTGCCACTATGAGAGGGGGGTTGTACAAGATCAATGTCCATAAATCTAATGTCTTCATGTCCCCACCACGTATATTACAAACGTGCCTTGCAATTTGGATGTCTCTGCCGTTCCTTATATCACTAACATGTTCCCCCACATGCCTGAAAAACTCTCTAATGGTCTTCCCAATATACTCAAGTTCACAGTTGGAGGTTGTGTTGTATACAACGCCCGTACTTCTGCAGTTCAGAAAAGTGAACTGTAAAATCCCTTTTCTATACATTGCTATGGAACATTTTGCCTGTCACAACAAAGTCACATGCAATGCAGCCACTGCATCTAAAACATCCTACCAAGGGTTGGTTAAGCCACTTTTTTGGCCCACTACTCTTAAAATGACTACAGGCTAAGCGATCTTATATGCTTTTACTCCTTCTGTAAGTGATGAGTGGGTATTCTTCAACCACCTTTTTCAAATCTGCATCCAGCTTCAAAATTTGCCAGTTCTTAGTAATTGTCCCGCATTCTGGGGAGAGGTTCTTCATTTTAAATAGAAGTGGGATTTCTATCAAGGATTTCATAGCACTTGTTGTCCTTTGATATGTCTAGGCACATATTCACATATTCCTCAGTGTTAAGAATCACAATGTTACCACCCTTATCAGAGGGTTTAATGGTAATGTTCTTATCCTCTGCTAGACCTTTAATGCTTTTATACTCTTCCTTACTGCAATTGCATCTAATTTTGATACTGTCAAGTTTTTCAAGTTTACTAATTGTAAGCTCAACAAAGAGATCAATACCAGAATTCTCCTTGAGGGGGTATCCGTACACTCTTGTTTTTTATATCCGTGAAGGGGCCCTTGCCTTGTTGGTTGGGTGAGTTACCTGCTAGACTTTAAAGTAGTTTAACCTCCTCAAGCATGTCCAAGGGGATGCCTAATTCATGCTCTTGATCAGTTTCAAGCGTGTCTCAAATGAAATCTGATCGAAGGTCTGTTCTACATGCTCCTTATGTTTGTGCATACTGATAGATTAATTTGGGTACTAATTCAGCTTTTTCTTCAACTATACCCACAAGTGTTCAATTAGATTGAGGTCTGAGGACTGTGGGGCTAATCCAGCAACTCTTCTTCATTATCATTGAACCATTTGTTGGGCAATCTTGATGTATGCTTCAGGTCGTTGTCCTGCTGGAACACCATTTTTTATTTTCCATACCCATAGTACTTGAGTGTACGAAGTAACTCATCTTGTAGGATACTTACATATAGCTCAGAATTGAGACCACTATCGATCCTGGTCAAGTATCCAACATATTTGGCTGTGAAACAACCTCATACAATCAGGCTTCTGCACTGAATTTGACAGTGCCATAAATGTTTCCGTTAGTCTCCTTTTCACTTGATTCTTCCAGACCGATTCACACCCAACAAAGCCCAGTCTATTTGCTTTAGTCACATCACTACATATCACTGAGTTCCAATCTTGTACTGTCCACTTGTCATACTTTTTACAAATTGGACCCGATGCTTCTTATAGTGATATTAAAGTCGAGGCTTTTTCACCATTTTTTCATGCCACTATTCTAGACTTGTTTAATGCGCGTTGCATGGTGCTTACACAGATGTCTGTGACTTCACTGTTATGAAGCATACAAGCCACCTCCACTGCCGTGTTTGTCGCAACAGAATTGATAGACCTTCTGATGCGGGGACTTGTTGACTCCCATATTTTACCCGGACATCCACCTCTTGGCTTTGGAATGGATGGATGGATATCATTTCATATTCTTCCAACTGTCATGGCCTCACATGATGCAATTGGGCAATTTTCTTGGTTGGGAGATCACTATAGATGAGCTGGATGATGCTGTTTCTCCACGATTCAAACCAGTGATCTTTCACTTGAGAATCATCTTAATAACACACTGTGCTATTAGGGAATGTAACAATAGGTTGTAATTTGTAGTAAACAAGGGAAAAATGATTGTTCCACCACCAAAAGCAAAACAGTTACTATGCAGTTACCTGACAAGAATCTGCATACCTAGACATATGCTAAATAGCTGCAAGTCAAATTTATGTATGAGATAGCCAAGATGATTGTTTATAAAATGATGGTAGTCTCATATTCAGAGCTGAAGTGAATGGTGAGATATGGATCCTGAAAATCAAATGTTCAGAACATTGTTACTCTTTTGCTCGTCAGTGTATATGGGCAGCTTCAAAATGAGCTTGCAGTGAACCATCAATACCCACAACTTTTTTTTGGTCATTCCACCTCCCAATGGAACAAAAGTGACAGATTTCCCAAATTAGTACCAATAAAAATTACACTTCACCCTGTAGAAAATGAGCCATAACACAGCTCAAATGGTGGAAAACAAAAAAGTTTTTGGTCTCAGAAAATGGGGATGCGAAGTGTTTTTTTTTGCCTGCCAATGATAATGCCCCCACTAAAATGCAACTGTATTTGGGGTCTCCGTGACCAGGTTCTTAACTATTCCTGTATGCATAAGGTCTAAGGGGGACATGTCTGAAAATTGTCTTGGTCTAAGTCTTTTCTTGTTGCCCATAGCAACCAATCAGCATTCCCCTTTCATTCCATAAGAGCTCTGAAAAAAATGATAGGGGCCTCGATTGGTTGCTATTAGAGAGGGGCAAATTTGTTTCAACGAAGTAAAATTCGTTTAGAATTTCAGAAAACTTGGGTTCGGAACGAAGTCGAATTTTGGGGACTTCGCGGAACAAGTGGCTTTTGTTGTAAAATGGCTGCGAGCACAGGCTTACATGGGCAAAAAACTCGGGAGAAAAAGGGCATAGCCGCAGACATGTGCAAGATGAAGCCAATCAGAGACCTGGGGGATTCTTGACGTCACCGCACATTAAGTCCGGGCGACGCGGGACCATCCACTCTCACTGTACTGTTTAGGGAAGGTCGCACAGCGCTAAATATCTCTTACTAAAGAACTCTTTTTTAACAGCGTTTTTTGGGGGGCTCAGCTTTCTCAAGACTCTTCTCTTAAACTTTCAATTTCTGTTTTTGGGGTATTGGGATCTGAAGTCCATGTGCGTCCAGTGCAGCTGCATATACATTTAATCATCGGCTCACAGCACATTAAATATCCAAGGGTGACCTAAGCCTGTTCCTTTTGTATTCTTTAAAGAAACAGTTTTTTTTTACAAAAAAAATACCACTTCATTTTTGGCTCCAATTCTTTTGGCAATTTACATCCAGGGGATAATTAAACTTTTTCTGCTGCTGTGGGACTAAAAAAACCGTTTTTTCCAGCAAAAAAGACTTTTTTGCCTTAAATTTCACAACCGAAGGTAATTACAATTTTTCTCTTGCTGTGAGCGTAAAATATACGCCATTTTTTAACACGCTACAAACTGGTAGTTTTTGGCTGCTCAATTCTTGCGCAATTTAAAATCCAGGGTTAATTTAACGTTTTTCTGCTGCTTGGTGACTAAAAGAAACCCTCTTTTTCACCGGCAAAAAATAATTTTTTCCTGTATAAATTCATAAACCCAAGGGTTTAATTTCAAATTTTTCCTTCGTGTACCGTAAAAAAACACCCCAAATAACACCACAAAGCGGTAGTTTTTGTTGCTCCCTTCTTTTGCGCAATTTACATCCCCAATGGTTAAAAGTTTTTTCTCATTTTACTTAGTAAAAGAAACTTCTTTTTCCCCCGCCAAAGAAGCAATTTTGCCTGACATAATTCCATAAAAAATAATTAAGCCGTTTGTGCTTTTACATTTATAAAAAACACAGTTTTTAAATACACATACAAGTAAATTTTTCCTGGCCATTTTTTGGGGCCAATTTATACCAAGGGTTTTTCCCAACTTGTTACGGGTTCTTTGGAGCAAAAAAAGGGTGTGTATTTTTCATATACAGATATCTTCATCAAACTGTGTCTGTAAAATTTTAGAAAAAACAGTTTTCCCGACAGAGAGGGTTGGCACCCTTTTCCACCTGCGAGGGGGCAGAGGCACAAAAAATTTCCTGAGCAGGCCCGGGTTTGGGAGCACAGAAAGGGGGGACTGCAGCAGGGGCACCGTGAGGCCACAATTTGCCCCCTGCCCCTCTAGGGGCCCCGTGGGGGTTGTTCGGGGAAAAATCCAATGGTTTTTTTGATTGGTTGACTGGGTTCATCCCTTCCTCCCAAAAATGACATCGGGACAACCCCAGCCAAGAGTGGGGGGGGGAACCTCAACTACAACCCTTATTTTGGTTTTCCCCCGGGGAAGGGGGGCCACGGCCCCCACCTTTCCTCAACCGGCCTCTGTCCCACCCTTTTTTCCCTTTCACCAAGATCTACAAAAGGGGTCTGCTTCACCCACTATGTGGGCGAGGATGAAAAAATTTGAGGATGGGCAGCCCCAGCAGCTACTTGCAGCGAAAAAGGGGGCAAATATCCCCTGCTTTTTGAAAAGTAGGGAAAAAGTATAGATGGGAGAGTGGCAGGGGAAAAATAAAGGGTTTTTGGGGGGTCCCCCTTTTCCCATCCCAAAGGCCCGGGGTTGATGGGGAAACAGAAATGATGATGAAACAAAAATAAATGATAAAATGTAGCCGACCGCAAACTTGGGACCGGGGTTTGTTTAAAGGGGCTTCATCATTGCGGGAGAAAGGGCGCCCAGTTTGCCGTCGGGTTTGCGGCGCAGCCAAAAGGGGGTTTTGTGGCCGGGGAGTCACAGGATAGCAGCAGTGTGGGGTCGGGACCCAAAGCGGCCGGGGGGAAAAAAAAACCCACTTCGCGGGCCCAAAGAAAGAAAGGGCACAGGGGCTCAGCGGGGCAGGGGCGGCAGTAGCCCAAACCCATTTGCGGGGGCTTTGGGCCCGGAAAAAATAAAGCTATTTCCGGGGGGAGTGGCAGTTTTTTTGCTAAAAAAAAAACCGGGGGGGAGCAATGGGTATATGTGAATCTGTAGGCAAAAAATTTAAGGGCTGGTCAGGGACAAACCCGTTGGAAACCAAAGGCTCTGCTAAACACTTTCAGGGGAAACCATCCGGGTTTCCCCTTGGGGAGAAAGGGAACTCAATTGGTGGTCCACCCCTGCCGCCGCAAAAAACAGCAGCACAGAAAGCCCCAATGGCACCATGCCATTCGCCGTAAAGGCCCCACCCCTTTCTGTAAAGGGAGTTTTTTTCCCTCTTTGAAAAACCCCATCTCCCGGCCCCAGATCTTCCTTTTCTCTTTCGTTTCTCAGGGGCGCCAGCAGCCCGTTCAGCGAGGCAAAGCAAAAAAGAACAACAATATGCTTTCCAACCATCCAAAGGGGTGCAAAGCGACCGGCTCCTTCCAAGTTGTTTGGTATTTGGAAATCCACCCCTTTCCAAATGGGGGAAACCTGCCCCTTCGGGGAAAACCCAATGGCTTGTGCCGAGCCGAAAAGGGGATTTTCCAAGCCGTAATTTCTTTTCCAAAAAGGCAGTACCACCCATTTTCATAAATAGGGCAGAACAAAGGGGGGGGCCAGCCCCTTGAGCTTATCGGTTTTTTTTTTCCAAGGTGAAACGGCAGCGGGGACGTGGGGACTGAAACTACGGCCCGGGGCAGTACATGCCCCTTTTGGGCCCCCCTGGTGAATGTGTTTCCCTCCCAGGCACACAAACAACTTGGAAAAGGAGCCCCCCAGCTTCCCCCCCCACGTTGTCAAACTGCGTTTCCTTCCCCAAAATGTCCCCCCTCCTCCTTCCTCCACCCCCAAACCAAACCCATCTAAAGCCTCCACAAGTATTTGCTCCATCAAAACCACATGTGTAGGGGCCCCAGCGTTGTCCCCAAAGTTCTCCCAACCTGGCTTGCCTGGGCAAACGAAGTCACACAGGGGGGAAACTGCTTCGCGTCAGGGCACAAAAAAATCAAGTGGGGGCTTTCCCCGGGCCCCAAACTGCAAATCCGAACCAGGGTGTTTGGACAAGGGGAGGAAAAATGGTGCCCCCGCGCGAAAACCGAGGAGGGAGGGGTCCATCGCCCTGCAGGGCGCATGTGTTCAACCCAAGTTTAAAAAGGGTTTTCCGAAGCCCTTCCACCGATCTTCGGGAAAAATTCTGAAAAGGCCGGGAGACTGACATGAAACTTCTTTACCTTTTTCCTACAAAGCCGGGAAAAAACCCCCTCCTCGATTTTGCAGGGGGCAGAACGGCCCCCCCAAAACACCTGATATCCCGATTTTTTTCCACCCTTTGGAAAATTCCAGCCTGCACATGTTTACCGACTTTTAATAACAGAGAAAGCCTTTAACGTTTTTTTTGTTTGATCCGGGCAGACAGGAGTATTTCCCCTGGTAACTTTGATGTAAGCCAGTGGCAGCTAAAGAAAGGACACCTGCCGTTTTTTGAGGCCATTCGAGGAGGCCACGTTATTTGCCCATCGCCAGGACGGGCGGGATGAATAAGGGTCTTTCCCCATTTGCTTCATGTCCTGGAACAGATACCGAAAAATCTGTCTGGGGAGGGGGCTGGGACGGGGCCCCCTACAACCCCGCGACCACATGATCCCTTGGGGGCTGAAAAAGGAGGGGGGAGGAGGAGGGGGACATTGGGAAACAAAAAGCATTGTCTGGGTGAAATGAAAGGGGGAAAATTTCAAACCCGGTGACAAGAAGGAGGGGGCAGGGGGCACTGGAGGAGGAAAAATGGAGATGAGGGAAACGAGGCCCAAAGACCCCCCAAGCACCCTGGCCCGTATACAGTGGAGAGGAGGCAGGGAGCCCCTTGGAGCACTTTCCCCCAGCATGCCGATTTTGCCTGGCTAGTTACGGCCAAAAAGTCAGCATCCCCCAGAGGGGAAAGACTTCGGGGGCCCCTCGACCCTATTGGACCCCGCTACCCCGGGCCCCCCAAAGGGAGCCTTTTTTCCCCGCTATTGAGAGGGAGGACAAACTCAAAGACTAAATGGGAAAACCTCCGTAGTCAGTTTTGGGCCCCTGCCCCAAGGGCGGGGATCATCCCCCCTCTGACAAGTCTGGCCCGGGGGGGTTTTTCAAGGGGCTCACTTTCACGCTTTGGGGTGCTGGGGGAAGGGGGGGGGGTAGGAACATACCCAAACCATCAGCACCAAAAACCTTAATCAGGGGTCCCCGATGAGCGCTTCCTTTTATCCGCCTAGTGAGGAGGGCAAAAAAAGGGCCCCCAGCAGCCAAACAACAGGGAGGACCTGTACAGACCTGAACCAACAGGGGGTGGCCTACTTGGAAAAGCACTCTTCCCCCCCAGTTAAAATCCGCTGGACTAAATGGCAGCCAAACTGGGTGTGTTTGGGCCGGGAACTTGCCGGTATTTCAGGAAGAAGGGTGTCCTGCCCGGCCCGGAGTGTGGCCCTAGAGCGGGTTTTTCAGTGCCCCCAACGTTACCCCAAAGGAAAAAACCGCTTTTCCACGGGGAAAAGTGGGGAACCCACCCGACCTTTGTCAAGAAGAAAACAGGGGTTTAAACGGCCAGGATTTTTCCCCAACCCCCCAAATGGCCCTTGTCGTCAACTACATCAGCCCCCTTTAAAAGCCTCACCCAAACTGTGAGAAATGAGTCCTTTGGGGTTTAAACTACCTTCCTCACCACTATTCTGAATGCCGCCCCCCCGCCCGAAGCCACACATATGCTGACAGTTTCTCCACTGCCCCCCAACCATCTTTACCAGGGACCGTAAAAGCCACCCACCTCCACAAATCTGTCATTGTGCCACTTTATGACCTCATGCTGCTGCTGCGGGTTTCTGGTTCCATGACACCCCACTGTTTTCATTGTGCCACTCCCTGAAACCCCTTCCCGTTTTCCCCCTCCCCCCCGTGACCTCCACTCTCTGTCATTGTGCCACTCTGTGCCTAACTTTTTTTTTTGCCCCCCTCCCGAATGTCCCCTTGTGGGCCCCGGGCGGCCTCATGCTGCTGGCCCCCCGTCAACTCCACTCCTGTCATTGGCCACTCCCGTGGCCTAAATCCAGTTTTTGGGCCCCCCTCCAGAATGTCATTGTACCAATGTCTGGGCCTCATGGGGCTGCCACCGTCCCCTCCCCTCTCTGTCATTTTTGCCACTCTGTGGCCTACTACTGTTTTGCCACCCCAAATGTCATTTTTGCAACTGCCTAAACCCCATGCTTGGGCCCTTTTCTTTGTGACCTCCACACTCTGTTTTTTTGGCCCCTCTGTGGCCTTCCCCCTGTTTTTTGCTACCCTCCAGAATGTCATTAAAGCCCCCTGGGCTGAAATCATGCTGCAGCCCGCCCGTCAACCCCCACCTCTGTCCCTTGTGCCACTCCAAATGGGCCCCCCATTTTTGCCACCCCAGAATGTCTTGTGCCACTGTCTGACCCCCCATGCGCCCCTGGGCCCCCGTCACCTCCACCCTCTGCATTTTAACCCCTCTGTGGCCTAAAAACGTTTTGCCACCTCCAAATGTCATTTTGCAACTGCCCGACCCAGCGCTGCTGACGTGACCTCCACACTGTGTCATTGTGCCACTCTGTGGCCTACTCCTGTTTTTGCCACCTCCAGAATGTCATTGTGCCACTGTCTGACCTCATGCTGCTGACACCGTCACCTCCACTCTCTGTCATTGTGCCACTCTGTGGCGTACTCCTTTTTTTTGCCACCTCCAGAATGTCATTGTGCCACTGTCTGACCTCATGCTGCTGCCACCGTCACCTCCACTCTCTGTCATTGTGCCACTCTGTGGCCTACTACTGTTTTGCCACCTCCAGAATGTCATTGTGCCACTGTCTGACCTCATGCTGCTGCTGTGGCTGCTGCCGTAACCTACACACTGTGTCATTGTGCCACTTTGTGGCCTACTCCTGTTTTTGCCACCTCCAGAATGTCATTGTGCCACTTTGTGACCTCATGCTGCTGTGGCTGCCGCCGTCACCTCCACACTCTGTCACTGATGTTGGCACCTGAGCCCTCAGCTTGTTTTTTTCCAGCTGTCGCTGCCATGACTTTATCAGGCTACATTCCCCCTTCAGTTTTTTGGTCAGTTTTGCCCTCTTAAGTGCCCAGGGAATTTTATAGTGAAGCGATTCTAAGAGCGGCGGCAGTCATGTGCGTATCATACCAAAACACAACATTGTATGAAGACCAAACCAAGCTCCCTCTGCATACTTAAGCATGGTACAACATTCTACAGCACCCTGCAGGCTCTGTGCAGCCTGGAAATAGCTGTTTTTAACGCGATTAGTCCCAAAGTAATTCGGACCGAATTTATTTTTGTCGGGAAATTCGGTGAAGTGACCGAAGCGAATTTTTGAGAGATTCGCCCATCTCTAGTTGCTATGGGCAACAAGAAAAGTCTTAGACCTAGACAGTTTTCAGCGATATCCCCCTAAATCTTGATTATCTGTAGAATCAATGAAGTACAAGCCTATAATTATCAGCTTATTAATAGAATTAACAGTTTATATGTTTTATTATGAAACGGTAAAAGTTAAAGGAGTTTTCTGATCACTGGCTTTCGCAGACTTGAGCTGTTGATCTCTTTTACAGCTTCAAAACCAGGGGTGAGTCTCTCCTCCCAATAGGCATGTCTTTCCTCACTGAAGAGTTGTGACATCATCATTGTTTGTGTGCAGTGGGAGAGTGAGGATCTGATAGCTCTGCAGACCTCCTGCAATGGTTTCATGTCTGCAGAGCTGTCAGATACAGATCTCAGGCTGCACAAGCTCTTTGTAACCAGAACACCTGCATTGCTGTAACCAGTTATACATACAGCCTGAACTGATGGAACAAATGTGAGGAATGCACGATGCTCCCCCCCGGTTGTCAGGCAGGAGATAGAGGGGAACAGACTGTATAAGGCTGTGTTATATTGGTGATGGGAACAGACTGTATAAGGCTGTGTTATGTAGGGGAGAGTGAATCTACCAGCTAAATACTCAGTAATTGCCCAGATCCTTTACACAGAGCTGAAATAGGAGCATATAGAAGCTCAAGCACCTAGTTTCACTTTCAATTTACACAGCTCAGAGGGAAGTAAGCACAGAGTGTAGGTAGCAAATCAAAGCACAGGAGGTGTGTCCCATCCAGGGGGCATGTCCCAACAGGGCTGAATAAAATATCTGGCAGCCAATCACATAAAAGGAGATGTGGCCCGACCACCTGCTGCGGTAATATCTATAACGCACAGATTATCTTATATCTGCTATACTAAATGATTTAGGTAATGCAAATCAATTGTGCTTATTTTTACTGTCCCCATCATTAGAGATATGATCTTTGTAGCGAGAAAACCCCTTTAAAGAGGTTATCTCATCAAGGCAACCCCTTTATTAAGAAAAACATTTCAGCTCCTTTAACCCTCACATATCAGCTGATAATCAACAGGCACTGTATCTGGCCATCAAATAAATGGCCAGTAATGAAATGCATATGCTGGCTTGGCCTGCCAATACAGTTGCTCTCCGTTGTGTCCCAAAAAGGAGGATTCTGAGAAGTTCCCACCCTATTATGTCCTTTTTAACTCATAAAAACAACCCATCATGATTTCAAATTAAGACACAAGCTAAACTTTAAAAAAAAATTCTACAGTATATTCTGTGTAGTCATACATAGAATATAGAATTTTACTAAAAAAAACTGAAAGTGGCAACTTGGGCTCTGATTAGTTTTTAAAATACCACTTCTCTTTGAGACAGTTTTTATCCATAAGACCTTTTTTATTTATCAGAAGATAAAACAAATTAGCAGTAACTTACCAATGCACACGTTTTATTAGCACACACATATTCCTTATGAACAAGGTCAATCACGTCTGCAGTTTGGACACACTCAGTAGCTGCAAAGATCAGTAGGCTCTATCCATGTCTCCCCAGGCTGGAAGAATTAAAAATGCAATTCTTAGGATTTTTTTTTCGAGACTATTTATGTTTGTCTTTTTCTTGTCATAAACAATTTGGTGGAACTAGAACACAAACTACAAGCCAACTGATGAAAGACTTTATTAAAAAGATGCAGAAATAGTTATTTGATGGTTTCGCATCATATCATGACCGGAGGTCTATATATTAAAGGGGTTGTCCAGCAGAAAAAAGAATCTGAAATTGGGCCAGGCTGTTTAAAAAATGAAAGAGAAAAGTAATACTTACCTACCTGTCCACTGCCAGTGTGGAGCTCCCCGATGATCCGCTTCTCTTTACTTTTGGATTCCTGTCACAACATGCAGAAGAGATTGGCACGATGAGACCCCAAAAATGAAGAGTAGTGGATTACCAGGGAGCTCCAGAGATGTAGCGGCAGGGGACAGGTAGGTAAATGAATTTTTTTTAGTTTTGTACTCAGCCTGCTCCCATTTCAGTTTTTTTTTTGTGTCGGACAACCACTTAATGCCATTTTCATACTTTCAGCAGATTCTAATTATTTTTAAAAAATGTTCTTCTGTTTTCTCCTCTGTATTTTTTTCAAGACATTTTGCTTTTGTAGACTGACAAACAAGAAAAAATCATATTTCATATATAGATGTTTTTCTTTTTCTTTTTAATAGATGGAAGAAATACTGTTACCTGGATTGTTATGGTAGTGTTGTTAGTTGTTATAACACAGGCAGACTGGTTACATGTCCCACAGCAGTCCTCTGGACTCTTTTGGTATGTATACCCCTGTGGATTGTAAACATTCAGTAATAAGCAAAGAAACTATAAAATCATACTTGTATGGTAAATCACACCCACTATGTAGATCTGGGTGTTCTTGTAGATCATAGACTACAGAACAGCATGCAATGTCAATCAGCTGCCTCTAGGGCAAGTAAGATATTGGCATGTATTAAAAGAGGCATGGACTCGCGTGACAAGGATGTAATTCTACCGCTGTATAAAGCATTGTTGCGACCTCACTTAGAATATGCTGTTCAGTTCTGGGCCACAGTTTATAGAAGAGATGCAATGGAGCTAGAGAGAGTGCAAAGGCAAGCAACCAAACTTATAAGGGGAATGGAGCATCTGGAGAGGTTAGTAGAATTGAACTTATTTAGTCTTGAGAAAAAACGGCTTCGGGGGGGACATGATTAATTTATATAAATATATAAATGGTCCCTACAAAAAGTATGGGGAAAAATTATTTCAAGTGAAGCCCCCTTAAAAGACAAGGGGACATTCCCTTTGGCTAGAGAAAACAGGATTCAATCTCCAGAGGAGAAGGACGTTCTTCACTGTAAGAACTGTGAATCTGTGGAATAGCCGCCTGAGGAGCTGATCCCTGCATGAACTGTAGAGAGTTTCAAGAAAGGCTTAGATACCTACCTGGAACTTAAGAATATGAATGAGTATGTAGCAATGTAAAATTCTGGATCCTGGCTGGTGGAGGCTCTGGGGTCAGAGATTGGTTCTTGCCTTGTGGGTTTCAGGGCATTAACCAGTTGGGAGGTTTTGCTTGAAATCCTTGTCTCCCTCCCTTCAACCACAATTTCCCCACCTTTGGTTGAATTTGATGGACACGTGTCTTTTTTTTACCGTACTAACTATGAAACTATATACCTTTCCCTTCATGTTAAAAGCTAATAATTTTGGTAAGAAAACCTCTTTAAGGGGTCTGTCTAATGGCTTTGTGGTATATTGCTATTTTTGTAATCTCTTAATATACCCTTTGGCAGATAGCCTAATTCTCTTTCTTGGCTTATAATAGGGGGACCCAAATCCGGATTACTTGGCTGTTTAAATGAGTTCAACATTAATGAAGCTCGAGGATGCATCCTCAACCACGGCATGGTAAAGGGGGTATTAGAGGGCATGTTCCTCATTCTAGTGAGTAATGAGGGTACCAGCAGCCAGACCCTAATTATATCTAAAATCTCTATTGGATAGTATTTTTGCAGGATTAGTCTAAAAAGGGACACTGCCATTAGAAAGGAGTATTTTTTTTATAAAACCAATATTTCTGGAAAACTATTTTTTATTCAATTTATATACATTTTTTAGCAGTCTTATGCAATTAGAAATTAGACATAAAATATAGTCCTTCTCGAACAGTAATACACAACTTTTGTTTGACCATACTAATCTCACTTTATTTCAGTTACTACTTATCTCTATATAGTCTCATAACAAACAGTAGGTGATGACATAATGTTTGCTGTACTGCTCTCTCCACAAGGATAGATAAGATTATACATGTACTAGACCATGAGCAATACATGACAAGTAATAGTGTAATCTGTTTCTGCACTGGGGAAGGAGGAGGTTTCTTCACACTTATCAGGTTATTGCTGATAATATTTATATTTCTCAGACCAGAAAGACCGTCAAGTCGCTGTACTACCCGAGCTCAAAAATGGAAGTCAGCAAGAGTATTGTATGTAGGAACTTTAAAAAATGTGTAATAAAAAAAATCCATATAATAGTCACATATTACTTCTTAATATGTGAAATTGAAAAAAAAAATATGGTAGTGCCCCTTTAAGTCCAACAGGAGATATAGAATTTCAAAATTAAAACAGATGTAGATGATAAAGAACAACAGAATAAGACACAATAAAATAATGATGCCAAAACACAGTATACCACTTAATGTAACAAACATACACAGACTGCACCAAATAAGCCAAACAATAAGATAACAATAAGGATTTAAACAGTGTTCCAAAGTAACCTACCAATGAGCAGTCGCTTTGACTGTTTATTTTGCATAATATGTAACTTTCTTTCACGTTAAATTGTCCATTCACTATACGACATTCATAGGTCAAACAATTATTATCAGGTGATTGCCAGGTACTGTTATCCTATAAAAAAAAAAAAAAAAACCTGGTCATTTTTGTATGTATTTTTTTAATATATGTTCAATTTTTATGGTTGATAACATAAAATATTTAAAAACAAACATATTTTAAGCCTGTTACATTTGATTAAGTAACATTTTCAGCTCCATCCATGCCTGTAAATGATTTGGAAGTCTTCCTGTTTGTACTATTTCTTGTGCAGCTGTTTACATTTATACAAAGCAATCATTGTAATTGAAATTATAGGGATTGCTCTAGATTACAAGAACATGACTGCTTTTTTTCCCCTGAAAAACCGCAACTTTGCCTCATTTAAACAAATAGAGTTGAACTGCACAGGACAGTTAGGCTATGTCTCCACTGCACAGAAAAATGATCGCATTTTCGGTAGTTTTAGGATTCTCAAACTGCCAAAAATACGATCGTTCAAGTAGCCCCATAGACTTAAATAGAAAAAAAACGACCTGTAGTCGACTTCCACAGGTCGTTTTTTTCTCCTCGTCTTCTGGCGCCCTCCTATTATACAACATGTTGTATAAGACGATACCGCTTTCAGTTTTTTCATCGTCTTCCCATACAATCAATTGTATGGGCCGATGGCAAAAAAAACGAGAACCGACCGTGTTTTTTGTTCAAAGCACGTCAAAAAACGCGGCCGTGCATCAGAAAGTTTTTTGTCCGATGCTGTGGTGATTTAGCTTTATGTGCTGTTTATGGTAGAAAAGGAACCACAATTTTAATCTTAGGTTACTCTTTTAGTTAATAAATCAGAGGATTCACTGGATTGTCATATTTTGCATTCTATACCTGCACACCTAGAGCTATGCCCCAAGTATGTCAATGTAAAAAAAATAGGTAAACTATGATCCTATTTTCAGAGTATTTTTATTTGTTATGCCTAGTAACAGCTGCCACATTTATATGAACAGATACAGGAAGCCTAACGTGCACTTTTAAATTAGTAATAGGTTTTATTTTACCTTCCTCAGCTTCCAAAATGGCAACCACAGTGCGCACATCAAGACTGCACCTGACTCTTTCTAATAATGGTGGTCTATTGAAAACTTTCACATTGCAGCCAATTTTTTCAGTCTCTAAATGCGGTTCTGAACTGTTCATTTGCTGTGGCTGCAAGATGGTGTGGAGAGTGGTTGGGTGACCAGACATGAAACCTATGTTAATTACACATTTTTGGCACATCTTATGGAAAGACTACAAATAACTGAGATGGAAATAACCCTTTATTCATGCAATATTCTGAGCACAAAAATCTGTTACTTAAAGGGGTTGTCTCGCTACAATGATTGGTTTTAATTAAAAGATCTTTAAAAAACAAGCAGCTTTGCAATAAAATGTTTTTTTTAAAATGCCCAACTGTTTTGGGGAAAACCCCTGAAAAGAAAGGAGGACCCTTTTCTAAAATTTTTTAAGCAGCTGCCCTTTTGGGATCCTTTCTTACGGGTTTGTCAGGTCTGTAGGACTCATACCTTTAAAGGGACAGGAAAGGGGCAAGACCCCCTCCGCACAGAATGCTTCTGTAGTGGGGGGAGGGGGGGGGGGGACTCTGGTTTGTGCCCAAAGCTGCCTGGTTTAAAACCCGGGGTTGTCCCCTGTTTCCCTCCTGCAGATTGACAGGAGGAGGGATAAATAGATGTACAAGCTTTTCCACCCTGTGTTTTAAATTTTTAATAAATGTGTCTGTGGAACCTGTCACTATACTAAACTATACAGATCAGGCATGTAATACTTCATGCTGTTTTTGTACTAGTGATAAATAGTAACACCTTCCCCAGTGCCTGTGTCTTTTTCTGCCCGGGGGGTTTTTTTTGGGGTTGTTGGGAAATGTGGGAGATTTGTAAGCCAAAGCGTGGAATAAAAACCCAAAATTGCATCCCCTCTGCTATTAGAAAAACCCCAGCAGTTTCACGACCTCTCTACACTATAAAATCCCCCCTCCTGCAACAGCCCTAGGGGGGCCCAACACACGGGGTTAAAACTCGGGGGCACCCAAACCCCCCCCCCCTTCCCTGTAAAAAAAGTTAGGGAAGCGTGCCTGTGTGCGGAGGGGGGGGGGGAAGAGGGGCAAAAGAGACAGCCCAAAGAAAGCCCCCCCCTAAAATTTCAACTTTTAAAGCTAAAGGGGACAGGCGAAAAGCTTGAAAATGAACAACTCCTTTAAGTAGGGGTTTCCCAACTTAAATAATTATCCATGTTTAAAAAACCCAAAGGGAAAACCTTTAACAAGTAGTTCCCTTTAACTATTTTAAAGATGATAGTTCCCATTTTCTTGCACGCTGTCCACACAACAAACCCTTTAAAAATCTTCAAACCCTGCAAATTTGGGGACTGGGTTTGCAAAATTTGTTAGATTGGAGAGTTGTGAAGCTATCCCTTGAAAAAATTAACATATCCCTTTTTAGGTAAAATTTACGGGTTCTTTTAAATTTAAAAGATACACTGGACCTAACATGCACCTAGGTTTTAGAGGAAGAAAATAGGGGGGAAGGGAAATTTAGCAAAAATGTAGGGGTTAAAGTTTTATTTTTTTAAATTGGTACCTTTTTTGGGGTTTAAACAGGCGCCCCCCGGGGTTAGGGAAACGGGTTTGGGGGACTGTAGGTTTTTTTCTTAAGTTGAATTTGTTTTGTCTTTTGGGAAAAAGGGTTTTAAATTTTTTAAAAATTTTAACCTCCAGAACAAAAGGGTTTTTTTTTAAAATTTTTTAAATATTTGCAGGGAAAGGGTTTTTTAAAAATTTGTTTTTGCTGTTTGTGCCCCTGTTCAGAAGATTTCACCCCCTTTTCAATTCAATGCTCTTTTGGATTGCTGGACAACTTTCTTTTCACATTTTAAAATTGGGGCTGTGGAACAAAAACCTACAAGTTTCCAATGTCCCCAAAAGGGACCTTTTGTAAATAGGGGAAACGGGGTTTTAAGTTAGAAGGGTTTGGTAATTGGGAAAAACGGGCCTGTACGGCAACTTTTTGATTACTTTTTAATTTCCAAAATTTTTTTGGGGACAAAAAATAAACCCCAAAAACACAAAATTTTTGGGTATTTGGATTTTTTTTCCCCTTCTGTGGGTTTTACGCGTAGGGAATAAAAATTTTATTATTTTTAATATTTTTTTGGACCTTTTTCGGACTTGGGCGAACCCAAATTATTTAAAACTTTTTATTTTTAATTGTAAAAGGGCAAAATGGGGTGTTTTAAAAATTTTAAAAAAATTTCCCTTTTTAAAAACTTTTTTTTTTTTTTACTTTAACCCCTTTAAACGCCCTTTCTAAGTATCCATACGCCCAGGTTCGTTTGGGGGTTCCCCCAAATTTGGACAAATGGTACTCCTGAGGATCGCGCGAATTTCTAAAGAAAGGTTCGCGCGATCGGCGCGGGGTGCCCAGCTTTATTTTAAACAGTTTGTCTTTCCCCCAGCGGGGCCCCCGCCCCGGACGCTTTGGGGGGGGGGGGTTAAACCCTTTTTAAAAATTAAGGCAAAGGATCAAGGGCCCGAAATAAAAAAGGGGGGAGACGCAGGGGGGAAAATTGCTCCTCCTGGGGTTCTCTGACGGAAGGGAAAGCAGGGGAAAAACGGGCGACCCCGTGCAGCCCCCCTGCCCTTTTGAAAGACAGCCCGGAAAGGGCGGGAAAATTTCCCTTCCGGGTTTTTCGGGTGACTCACGACGCCCGGCCGCCCCCCTTTGGGGGCATGGCCCGGGCCCTTCAGTACTGACAGTTTGCCCCTAGGAACCAGTCATAGCAAAAAAGGGTATGAAATGATTTATTAAATGGGGAGATCTAAAGATCTTCATTCAAACCCCCTATGGGGGAAAAAGTAAAAAAAAAAAATTTTGAAAAAGGGGAAAAAAAAATAAAAAAAAAATTTGGAAAAAAACAAAGTAAAAAAAACAAACACAAGAAAAAGAAAATAAAAAAACGAAAACCGCCCTTTTTCCCCTTTACAAACCCCCAATCGCCCCCAAAAAAGTTCAAAAATAAATAAAAGTCCCCATTTTTTGGGTATCGCCGGCGGGGCGAAACCCGACCTGCCCTATAAATCTGTATGAAAATTTTAACCTGTAGGTAAAAGCCCCTTTAAAAAAAAATACAAAAAAAAAATCCCCAGAATTAAGATTTTTGGGTTCACCCGCCCCGGGCAAAAAAATTGGGAAATAAAAAGCGATCAAAACTCCTAAAAACGCCAAAGTTGTACAAATTAAAACGTCTTTTCACCCCGCAAAAAAAAAACCCTTTTTTAACAGTAAATATCCCAAAAAAAAAAAAAATTTTATATGTTTCCCCAAAGATAGCGTTGCATAAAATTTTGTTTTACACACTAAAAAACACTTTTTTTTTTTTTTAAAAAGTGCTTAAACCCAAAAAAAAAAACAATATAAATAGGGTTTTGCCATAATGTAGCGACCCAAAGAGTAAAGCAAACTTATCAGGGGAAACTGCACGGTGACCCCTGTTTAAAAATAAAAAATAAAAAACATTTCTGGTTTGAATTTTCTTCCACCTGGCCTCCAAAAAAATGGATTTAAAAAGCGATCAAAAATTCTTGAATTAACCCCCCCAAAAATTTTAAAATCCTAATAAAAAAAAACAAATCACCCTCGCAAAAAAAGTCCCCTACACAGACCAAAGCACAAAAAAAATTTTAAAATTGCATTTAAAACAAAAAAAAAAATAAAAATATTTGGGTTAATCGGTGTAATCGTATTGACATGCGAGTAAAGCTCCCCATGAATATTTTCCTTTACAGGACCGCAATAAAAATTTTAAAAATAAAAAACATTCCAAGTTTTGCTGTATTTTTGTTCAAAAATCTCAAAAAAAACCTTTAAAAAAAAGTGAAAATGCATCATATCCCCCCCAAAAAGATACCAAAAAAAACCTTCAATCACCCCGCAAAAAAACAAGCCCAATCCCACCGCTTGGCACACGGCAAAATAAAAAGTTATGGCTGTCAAAATAGGCCAACTTTAAAAACCCCAATTTTTTTTAATAAAATTTAATTTTACTGTTTTTAAAAGAAATTTAAAAACAGAAAAAAAACTATATAAAATCATATCATTTTAATTGTACCAAACCCCCATAGAAAAGGGTTATCACATCTTTTACATGCAGGGCAAATTCTGTAAAATTGATCCCTCAAAAAAAAAAATGCCGAACTGCGTTTTTTCCCCCCTTTTCTTTTCCCCCAAATGCTAAAAAAAAAACAAATGGAACACCTTTTGGAAATTCCAAAATGCCCAGAAACACCCCTAGTTTGAAAATCCCTGAGGGGTTTTTTGGGAACCCAAAAAATTTTCGGGCAAACCTTTCTGGAAAGGTTTGCCTGTTTTCTCCCCAAACTTTGGGGGGTTTTGGAAAATGCGACATGGCCCCCCCAAAATTTGGGTTTCCCCAAAAAACCCAAATACCCGCTAACCTTTCCTTTTTTAAACCCCTCCCAATGCGCCCAAACAGCATTTTTACACCCCCCCATTTGGGGGTATTTGGGCCGGGAATTTGGAAATTTAAATTTGGTTTAACAAATTTTTTAGGGTTTTTTTTTCCGGGAAATTTCCGGTATATTTTAAAAAACTTTTTAAAAGCTAAAATTGAAGATTATTGAAAATAAATTTTTTTTTTTTAATTTTTTACCAGCCTTTTGCAAAAAAAAAAAATTTGTGAAAAAACCTTTTGGGGTTATTACTCAATCCCCCCCCTGGATATAATTTTCATTGGGGGGTTGTAGTTTCCAGTATGGGGGTTCTATTTGGGGGTGTTTATTAAGTTTTAGCACCTTTTGGGTGTCCCCAAACCTGAAATGGCCCCCAAATTTAAAATTCGTTTTTTAAAAATTGAGACCCCAGATTTATAGTTAGGGGGCCCCTTTCCTTTTTTGGGGGCCCTTAGGGGGTAACCAAAAAAGGACTGGGGGCCTTTTTTTGGGGATACTCTAAAAAGGCCAGACGGGGGGAAATTTTGATATTAAGTTGCTTTTACTGGTACATTTCCCGGGTTTTCCCCATTTGGTTTTAAGGATTAAAATTGAAAATCGGGAAAAAAAAAGGAAATTTTTTAAAATTTTCCCACCTCCACTTTGCTTTTAATTTCTGTGAAAATAAAGAAGGGTTTTTTAAATTTCCCCAAAAATAGGGTTGTAAATACTTTAAGGGGATTTTGGTTTTCCGGGATGGTGAAAACCTTATGGGGGTATCAACTTTCGGGCCCCCTAAAAAGCCACGTCAAACTGAGGGTTTTCCCCTAAAAAAATGTAAAATTAAAATTTTTTCTTAAAAATTTGTGAAAAATTTTCTACAAAATTTTCTAAGCCCTTTTAATGGGTTTTAAAAAAAAAAAAAAAGACTTTTTAAAAAATTTCCCAACCCCTTTATAGGGGAAACATATGGTAGAGGCTATTTTTAAAAAACTATTTTGGGGGGGAAAAAATTTAAACCCTGCCCCTTGCACGCAAAAATTTTTTTGCAACTTTCAAAATCGCAAATTTTTTCCCCAAAAAAATTTTTCAAAAAAATTTTTTGATATTTTTAAACAAAAAAAAAAGGATTTGTAGGGATAAAAATTTTTTACAAAATTAAAGAAAAAAGGGGGTCACGGAAAACAATCTCTGAATCACAATAATAGGGAAAAAAGGGTAAAAAAATTTATTATTTCCATAAATTGCACCAATGGCTTTTTTAAAAAATTTAAGGGCTGGGGCGGGAAGGGGTCAAAAACACCCGGGGCCCCCTTAAAGGGGGTTTAATACTTATTCCCCCTGGGTTTACATGACACAAAGGGGGGGCCCCAAACCCTTTTGGGCCCCTCTATATAGCAGCCCCCTTTGTATTGCTCTACCTAGGATTCTCATTCTTTCCCTTAACACCCGGGCCTTGGGGGGGGGGCTATTTGGAGGGATTAGCATGCCCCAGCACCAAAACCCCCTCTTTGGGGGGGCGCCCGCAATCATAGCTGCGTTTTTAAAGGGTTTAAATTTAAGGGGGGCGGATGGGGGCGGTTTTAAAACCCCTTAAACTCCCCCGGGGCCCCGGGAAAAGCATCCCCTTTTTTCCAGTCTCCTGCTCCCAGGGAGTACATTCGGATTAAAAAAATCCCAGCCTTTTCCCCCCCCTTTTAATTTTGGGGAAGGAAAAAAAATATGGTACCTCCAGGAGGGCATATTTAGATGTTAGAGAAAATTCTCCACGTGAAGTTCACACAGAAAATCCTCAACAGGTCCCCCCTTTTGGGGAGTTTAAATTTTATTTTTTAATTACTGGTTTTGCTTTTAATAACTAACAAAAGGTTAGACATACCTGCATAAGTATCTGTGTGCCATTTGGAAGAGTGAAAAAGAAACCCACTTGGTTTACAATCAAAAACCAACGTCCTTTTTCTTTTATTTTGTTGGAACCCCCTGTCGGGTTAAACAAGAAAAAATATTGTATACACTGTAGAAAAAATTTTCACTTATTGTCCCCCACTGTTTTTAAAATTTTAATTTAAAAAACTAATATTTAACTTCCAGCTGCAGCCCTTCTGGACAAAAACTTTCAGTTTTACATTTTATCATATTTACCCCTTGGGGTTTGGGTTGGCCTTTTCAAACAAAATTTTGCAAATTTACCTTTTTTTTAGACCAAGGAATTAAATTTAAAAAGGATTTGGAAATTTATATGGTCCCCGGCTTTTCCAAAAAAAAAAAAAAATTAAAAATAATGCTTTAATTAACTGGAAAATGTCACTTGGATATATCCATTAAAATAGGAATCTTTTTACTTATACCCTTTTAAATAAATCTATTAGATGCAAAATTTGGGAGAGTTCCCCAAAACCTTTCATACAACACTAATAATACAAAATGTACTGTTAATCCACAATGAATGCTAAACATAAAAAAGTCTATAAAGATATGGGATCATCTAGGGCGAAATGTCCAAAAATTGGCGGCGCCGCAACAGTTTTTAGGCGCATTAAATCAGTGTAAAGTCTGACCCCTTCAAAAATCTCCGGGTCGGGTTATACCTTGCATAGTAAATTTAATGCACCAAAAAAAATTTGTCTATCACTAGCTTGTGCTGTCCTCAGCAAGGGGGGTATAAATTTGACAGGTTCTCTTTAAGAATTTCCCAAGCATGAATCCCATTAAAATCTCACCCCACATTACGCCAAAATTCAATTAAGGCCGACCTGAATTGAATCGCTGATGTTCAGGTCGCAATTGATGTCAAACCAAATCCAAAGCTTGCAAAGTATTTGCCAAGTTTCACAAAAAAAGAGCACTGTATTTAAGGCTTGCTCACCTGATAAATGGGGGGTTTTTGACCCACAAACTTTTCCAGGACCTTGGGAAAGAGAAAAAAAAATAAAAAAATTGTTATATTGAATTTTTTATTTTACATGATGAGGTTTTTTTGGGCCCCGGGTTAAAGGGACGGGTTTTGATAAATTTGGACTTTGATCGACCCCCTTTTTGGGCCCGGGAAGGGGCAGAGCTTTGTGGGAATTTTTAAACCCTATTTTCCCACAGAGGGGTTTTTTTAAATTTTTCGGTTAAAGTCCTAAAATCAACATTTCACTGCAGATATCACCCTTTGCATAGCTCAGATTTGAATGGCATTTGTAGTAAAAATTATTTGACAAGACAGGGCAGATCTGAAATTTCTAAGCATGCCATAGCATAACTATAGGGGTCACAAGGGTTTCACATTTGGTCCCCCGGCCCTTAAAACCCGCGGGACCCACGGGCCCCTCAGGTGGGGACCAAAAAACTTTTTTAAAAAAATTTTAAAAAATTTGGGGCCCTACTAATGAGGTTACAAGCCAAAATTTTTTAGTACTTCATAATATTTCCCCTTTCAGGGGTTTTACTCCCAAATTTGCCCCAGAAGGGGCCCCCAAATTAAATTTAACCCCTTAATTCCCCACACCATACTGCATGGTGTGGTTAAGGAGGTTTTTTTGGGGGCCCATGAAACTAAAGTTATTTTCCTTACCAGGTGGGTGCCCGGTGTTACCTTAAAAGGCTGACACCAATAAATTAGCAGCTGGGAACAGAGCCCCCCATCCATTTAGCCTATTGGATGCCACTGTCTGTGGGATCAAGGACTCTTTGCCATTAGAAAGAAATGCTATGCCCCCTACCACCCAGATACAAAACAAAACAAAATTGTGGGGGGTTTGGGGGCCCCATTAGTTTTTAGGGCAGCTTAGGATCTAATGAAGATCCCCCGGCCCTGCCCGTTTGTTGGCCCCTTTTACACACTGTAAAGGGAGGGGGGTGACAGTTAATGACATCCGTTTAGTTTTGAGGATTTTTATCGAAAAAGGGGTTTTGGGAAAACGGGGGGGTTTTTTAAAGGGGGTAAAACGAAATTTCAAGATAAAATGCGAAAAAATTTAAAGGGTTTTAAAATTGGGCCCCACCCTTTTAAAGTCGCCCCTTTTTGGGGGCGCTTCCTGTAAATTTTTGGGGCCGGCCCAAAGCAAATCAGAATTACAGAAAAATAGAGCGGGGTGAAAAATGTGTGTGCGGCGTAAGGGAACGGGGGATGTGTAGGGGTTGGGCGTTTTGGGGCTGGAAAAATTTAAACTTTGACCTTGGGAATTAATAGAACGCGTTTCCTGTTCCCCCTTAGTGTCTCCCAGCGCCCTCAAAAAGGAATGGGACGGGTGCACTCTGCCTGGGGGCCAAAAACAGGTAGCAAAATTTTAATTTAAATTTTCCACAAGAAACCTCTACTATTAGGGGATCCTTTCCAATTTGGGTTAAAAGATTAGGTTTTGAAGATTTTTATGTTTTTTAAGCTAGAAAATTTTTTTTAAAAGGGAGAATCACCACGAAAAAAGTCCCCGGTGGGACCCGGGGGGGGGGGCGGGGCGCCCCGCGGGCGAACACAGACAAGCTCTATCAAAAAAAGAACACTGGGATAAAGTTCCCCAAAGGGGAAACAAAAGGGGTAAAAACCTTTTGACTGCCCAATATTTTTTTTTTTAAACCCCATTTGGGGCCTATTGAAATATTTCCCGGGTTTTTTGGGCACCATGCCCAAAAAATATTGGTTACACATCATTTTGGGTAACGCAGGTCTCTTTTTTTAGGTGAAAAAAAAACCCCCCATTTTTAATTATCAGTATAAAATTTCCCAGATAAGGGGGGTTCATTTTAAATTTTATACCCCAATTTCCCACCTGGGTTTGAAAAATTCCACCTTCAGTTAAATTACAATCCCAGCAAACCCCTTGTGGGTAAAGCCAGGTTTTTTTTGTTGCCAAAAATCCCCCCCCCGTGGTAATTTTATTAACCGAAAACAAAACAGAAAACGTTTTTTTTGGACTTTTTGCCCCCCAAAGCTTTGTTTTTTTATGCCCGCCCGGACCTTCCCCTTAAATTTTTTAAAACACCCCAATTTCCCTTATGGGGTCACCAAGGGTAAATTTAATTAAAGGTGAAAAAAAACCCAAAACCTTGTATTATCAAAAAAACATAACAGTTTACCGACAATAAAAAAACCCCTTTTTCCCCTTGGAAACTTTTTAAAATCGGGGGGTTTAAACGGGTTTTAATGGTCCAATACTGCGCGGGCCCCAGGAAAGGTTTTAAGTAAATTTGTCCATGGAAACAAAAAGGGTGGGTTTTGAAGACCCCCTTTTTTCCCGGGGCACTTTATTAAAAAATCTGGGGGTTATGCAGGTTTTTGGGGCTCTTTGCTGGGGCCCGGGGACGGGTTTATATAAATTGCCCCAGGGGGAAACAAAAATGGTGGTTTTGAAAAACCCTTTTTCCGGGCACATTTTAAATTTTGGGGGGTCCATGCGGGTTTTGGGGGCTAAATGCTTTTGGCCCAAAAAGGGCATTTTAGTCAATGTCCAAGTTGAAAAAATAAAAATGGGTTGGGTTTGGGAAAAAACTCCTTTTTCCCGGGGCCCATTTTTAAATTGGGGGTCTTTCCCGGGTTTTTTGGGGGCTCTTGAGGCATTCCGGAAAAGGGTTTTTAATTAAAAGCCCAAGTTTCCCCCAAGAAAAGGATGAGGGTTTCCCCCAAACCCCAAATTCCCCCCCTTTGCCTTCTGGCCACTTTTTAAATTTTGGGTTTGATCCCCAGGGTTAAAGGGCCCATTGCTTGGGTTCCCCAAAAAACAGGGGGTAAAGTTGAAATTGGGGAAAGGTGATGTTTTTTTTTTTCTTTTTTTGGCTTTTAAAACACTAAAGGTTGGTGCTAAGAGGTTAAACCCCCCTTTATCCCTTTTGACTTTTTTTGGAAATGTTTAATTTCCCCACTTCTCCAGCCTGTTTGGGTTTTAAAAATAAAGGGGTTGTTTTTGCTCTCCCATAGTTTTAAATTGGTCATTCGCTCATAAAAAACTGTTTCACTTTTAAAAAAAAAACCCTTATGGGTGGTGGGCCCGCCCATCCCCCAAATGTCGATCCCCCAACCGAATCCCCTAAAACACTAACACAAAATTTTTCTGGGGGTTACTTAAGCCTGCGGGTATATATTTACAACCCCCTTCCATGTTCAGGTCCTAAAGGGGGAAGTAAAAAATTACTGTTAGAAAAAGGGAAACCAGCCCCCTTTTTCCCACCCAAAATAAAAAAAGGGAAAAACCAATGAAAAAAATTTTAAACTAATTGTTAAAAGCTGCATTTTTTAAAAAATTGATTTTTAATTAAAATATATTATTTTACACCACGGGTGCACAACATGTGGCCCCCAGTGCCCTCTGGGGTGACCAAAAATAATGGACACAAACATGTTTTGTGTTATCCTCAAACTTCAAAAAAGAAATTATTCATATTTTTAAATTCAACTGTTGGAAACCAAAAATTTTGGTTTTTGACCACTTTTCCTTGGGTGGGGGAAAACTGAAAATCTGGCACGGGTTGGGGTGAGAATGAAAGGGCTGGAAATTGTTTATTGTAAAAAACTGTATGGCTGGCATTGTTTTGATGAGCAATGTAGGACTGGGCTTTTGTTTTGGTATACAGTATCTCAAAAAAAGTTATTTTCACCCCCAGTTTGTAAATATTGTATGGGACAACATTGAAGACATGACACTTTGATACAATGTAAAGTATCACTGTATCAAAAAGTATCAATGTAAAGGCAGAGGTGATGGGTCAAGGCAGATAAAATCGTAGACTGTACCAGAGTCCAGTAGGGGAAACCCGACCCGGGGTAGAAAACTTTTATCAGCATTTTGGGTAAAAAGTTTGGAGCTCTGGGAAACCCGGAAATCTTAACGAAAAAGGGAACAAGAACCAGAACAGCAAACGAGGGTCCCGGGAGCAAAAAGTGGAAAATCAAAAAAACTGACATCGGACAGAGGGCAGGTAACTTCCTTAAGTCCCCAAAAAGGTGGTCAAAGGTTTATTGGCCAGGTAATCGGTTTTTACTGGCTCTTTTAAAATTTTGGGGAATAGCCCCAAAGCACTTGGGCCCCAGGAAGAAAAAGTGCCTAACGGGGCGCCGGCAGGAGGAAAAAATCAGAGCAGGAAATGAGGGGCAGGAAAAGTAAAAAAGAGACAACGGACAGGGCCAGGGGTACAAAGGGGCCCGCGTCGCCAGGCCGGGGGCCCAGCCTGGACCATGACACCCCGGTTTTTTTTTTATGTTTTGGGTTTCTTCCCTGTGGGCCCCAAAAAAAAGAGAAACCCCAAAATCTGCCTTTTTTTTTGTCCAGTACATTTTAGCATTCAAAGGTTTCCCCAAGAATTGCAGCTCCCCCCAGCCCCAGCACTTAGGGAGCCCCCCACCATGACACCTCAAAAACCTTTATTTTCTACTTCCAGTTTAATTTTCCCCCCCACCCCATGCTTAAACCCCCATTTTTAAACAGACCATAGCTTTGGGTTTCCCAAAAATCCCCTTTCCTTAGTTTTCTTGTCCCTTTTGCAAACTGTTTTCTGGCTTTCTTTGGGGCACATTTTAGAAAAGGTTTTCCCTTTTGGGCGACAGCCCTGCGCCCCAAATTTGATACAGGTGTGGTTTGAAGCACTGCAGGGTGAACCCCCCCCCTTTAACCCATGCATCAATTTCTTTGGGAGCACTGATACGTCAATTTTTAAAAAACAATTTCCCGGATATGATGGGGAGTTTTGTGCGTCAGCTTCTTTTTGGGCACTTTTAGAGATGTCTTATGGGGGTTTCCCTTTTATTGAGTTTAATGGGTTTAGTTTCAATTTTGGGGGTTCCCCCATTTTGGGGAAATCGGTATGAAAAATTTTGGGGGATCCCCAAAGTTTTTTTAGAATTTGGTAAATTTTTTTTAATTAAAAGTTTTTATTTTAAAAATTGCACTCATGTTAATTTTTTGGGGATCAAAAAAATTTTTGTTTTTTTGTTTCAACTAGTGAAAGGGGTTTTTTTATTAGTACCCCTTTTTTTGATAACCTTACTAAATTTTTTCTAAATTTTTACCTTTCTTTACTTTAGTCCCCTTAGTGACTTGGGCTGATAATGAGCAAAGGGTCCCTTTTTCCTATATTGCAGAACAGTGAAAATAAGGGTCTCCTATTTAAAGGGGTAATTGGAAATAGTAAGATGGCAGTGTGGGGGTCTTCTTTTGGCCCAATGACCACCATGGGAAAACCAAATTTCAACCACAATCTTGGGCTCGTCACTTGTATTCTTGAAACCAATTTTTTTTTTAAATTTTTCCCTCGACAGACCCATGTGGGGCTTTTTTTTGGGAAAAATTTAGTTTTTATTGGGGATCTTTTTATCTCCTTTTTGGGGGTTTCATTTCACTTTTCTTTTTTACATTTTTTTTTCTAGTTTTTTTTTTGGGGGAAATTGAAAGGGGGAGCAAAAAAAAATTAAAAATTCACCAATGGGATAAAAAAGGGGCGTGAAAATTTTTATGGGATTTTTGGAAATTTAAGGGAACAAAATGTTTTTTTTTTGTTATTTGTTTTTGTTTTTTTAAAATGTAAAAAAGGTAAAAAAGGGGGGGTGAATTTTAAATTTTTTGTATTTTTTAAAATTTTTTAAGATATTTTTTTTTTTATTATTTTTTTTTTTTTCCCCTTTTTGTTACTTGACCCTTTGTTTCCTGATACACTACCAAACAAATATAATGTATTGCAGCCAAAAATTTTAATCACAGGGAAACACTAAAAAGCAGACCGTGAGTCCTTCTTAGGCACCTAGCTGCCATGACAACTGGCCCCGCACCCGTTTAAATTTCAATTGGGGGGGGGAGCGGGGATTCGGGGTTTTACGAAGAAACTACATCCTCCTATAAAATAGCTTACACACTACAGCTGCGCTTTGTAGTTAAATGGCCGCCAAAAGGCAGGTGCCAACTATAACTAACAACCAACCATCTTACATGGAGTGGGATCAGCTTCTAATCCTATAACAGGTTATCACAGCTGGACAATATAGGGGAACATACCATTGGGCTTGGGATTACGCATCCTTAGAAAGAGATCATAAAGGAGATCCATTGTAAATAAAAGATAGCACTTCCTTTTCTTCAAAATTGTGAAAACTCACCATGGAGGTTTGTATAAAGGAGGCTAAAAAAAATCAACTTTACAACAAACTTTCTGATACTTTAAAAAAAATAAAGGTATGTCCGCTTGGCCAGCACCAAGTTTAGGATGTACTTACGACACTCTTTCTGTAGACAGCAATATTCGTCTTCAACATCAACTATTGAATAACCTATTGTGTCACAGGGTGGATTAACAGGTGTTGAGCAATTTACTGGCTGGCAGATGGTTGTGAAGTTGGCATCGCAGGTACAACTGGAGCAGTTATCAATCCAAGACTCATCAGGCTGTAGACAGTAAAGAATTGGTAGAGCATAGAAAATTATTTTAACTGTGCAGAATACCATTAAACAAGTTAGTGAAGAACTAAGGGCCACATGTATGAAAAGTGTTTAGATCTCAAACTCACTTTGCTGCCCATACCAACCAATCAGATCACCCGTCTCATTTTTCCAGAGTACTTTATGAAATAAAAGGGGCGCTCTGATTGGTTGCTTTGGGCAACAAAGAGAGTTTAAGACCTAGACAGTTTTCATGCATGTGGACCTAAATGTTGATAGCAGCACAGGATAAAAGTGTTTCTATATGCCCCCTTTTTGCAGATGTAGTCCCTCCTACTAATGTCAGAGGTTGAACAAATCAACTGACTTACTGGTCTGTACCTCATCAGGTGACTAGGTAGTCTGTACCATATCAGGTGACTAACTAGTATGAACTGTATCAGGTGACTTACTGGTCTGTACTTCATAAAGTGACTTATTGGTCTGTACCTCATAAAGTGACTTACTGGTCTGTACCTTATCAGGTGAATTGTCTATGTCTTATTAATGTTGCTATTAAAATATTGTAAACACGACTAGGACCCCATTCACATTACATTTTTGGTCTTCTTCATGAATATCTGTTGGGATACCTTAAAGGAGGTATACCCACATGGTCCCTAAAGGGATCCATAGAAGACTAAGGCAAACATAGCCTCCTTTGGACTATATTTGCTCTATTTCACATTCATACAGTATATGGTTTACATGACAGAGACAAAAATATGATCTACAATGATTTTGGGCCTGGTATATAATGTTTGTACAAACATGAAATGGAACAAATCTATCTCAAAATAAACTACATTTTACTTATAATCTTCCATGGCTCTGATACAGTATACACTACTCACAAAAAAGTTAGGGATATTTGGCTTATGGTTGAAATTTCAAAATGAACATAAAATTTCTTGAATTTTGTTTTCATGAACTAAATGAGAGCATCTCTTTACTTTGGAAAGCACACATCTAACTGTTCAATGTTTCAATACTTTATGCACAACTTGCTGATCTGTGACAAGGCAAAATTCCCAACAGGTGTTCAATCCCTTTATTATTATTATTATTATTATTATATTATTATTATTATTATTATTATTATTAAGTATTTTAAAGAGCCATTGATTCCAGGGCGCTGTACATTCGAGGGGGTTAAATACATAACGTAATTTAAACGAGTACAATGATAAGTGATGACAATTGGCACGACAGAGGGAGAGAGGACCCTACCCGCGAGGGCTTACAATCTACGAGGAGGGGGAAAGAGACAGGAGGTGAGGGGCAGACATTTTTGTGGAGGAAGTAGTGACAGCAAGGTCAGTGTAGGTTATAGGCAAGCCTGAAGAGATGGGCTTTCAGGTTGCTTTTGAAGCTGGTGAAAGTGTAGGAGAGTCTGATGTGTTGGGGCAGTGAGTTCCAGAGTGTGGGTGAAGCACGGGAGAAGTCTTGGAGACGGTTGTGTGAGGAGCTGATAAGGGGAGAGCAGAGGAGAAGATCCTGAGAGAAGCGGGGGTTGCGTGAGGGGAGATATTTGGAAATTAGGGCAGAGATGTATAGAGGGGAGAGGTCATGGAGAGCCTTGTAGGTCATGGTTAGTAGCTTGAAGTGAATTCGCTGGGCAATGGGAAGCCAGTGAAGGGATTGGCAGAGAGGAGAGGCAGAGGAGTAGCGAGGAGAGAGGTGGATAAGAAGGGCAGCAGAGTTAAGGATGGATTGGAGGGGAGCGAGGGTGGTAGCTGGGAGGCCACAGAGAAGGATGTTGCAGTAGTCTAGGCGGGAGATGACAAGGGCTGTGCTAGGAATAGAGCTTTACTTAACAACTCTGTTCCTAGAGCAGTCTCTGTAAGCCCCCGTTGGGAAGCAGAGGAAAACTCTGATAACCAGCGCTTAACCCTTTGATTGCCTCTGCCCTTAACCATGGCATAATCAAAGGGCATTCCCCTGGGAAGATCTATACAGTAAGCCCTGGAGTCCTATCCAGGGCTACCTGTATAAAAAGCCAGCAGTCAGCGCACACTGTGTGTTGCCCTGACTGGTGCTTGTGTAAAACTGACACAGATTGTAATGTATTAGCATATTCAGGTATGCTACTACATTATCAGTTGAAAAAAAAAAATTTAAAAAAAATGTACAATAGTAAAAAAAGTAAAAAACATAAAAATAGTGGGAAAAAATAAATAAAACAAATAATAAAATAAAGTAAATATTTAATGAAAAAAAATATTGTGCACACATTCCGCAAAAAAAAACAAAAACAAAAAAACCCTACAGATATTAGGTATCTACATGACTGTAATAGCCTGTAGAATTAATACAACATGTTATTTAGTGCAAAATGTGAACAAAATGTGTAAAAAAAATAATTACAAAAAAATGTAAGAAAATATGGCAGTAATTTATATGCAAACTATGCCCTCAAAAAGTATATCTTCTCCCTCATAAAACAAGTCCTCATACAACCGCATCACTGAAAAAATGAAAAAGTTGCGACTGTTGAAACACAGAGAGGCAAAAACTTAAAAATTTGGCTGGTCATCAAAGCCTTTTCATGCCTGAGGCTTATGAGGTTAAGCTTTTTGTTAGAGATCAGCAAGCAAAAAGTACTGAAACACTGAACAGTTAGACATGTGCATTCTAAAGCTGAGAGATGGTGTCATTTATTGCATTTAAAAAAAAATTCAAGAAAGTTATTGCTCATCCTGAAATTTTAAACAAAAATCAAATCAAATCAAATCTCCCTAACTTTTCGTGCGTAGTGTATGTCAGTATACCTTTTTATGGTATTCAGACGGATCCTGGTTACATGGCCCCAAACTTGATGCAAATGGGACATAGCACTGAAAAACCCTATTAGATTGAATAACAAGAATTTAGTTGCAGCAATGTAATTCCTATATAGTCAAAAACTATGTTCACCTCCATATGAGAAATGCAGAGCTACAATTTGAGCCTAGAGAAATCTATGGGTGCCACTTTACAGATCCACCCAACACTTATCAATGACAAAACCTAATGCATGAGCCCTTATAGATTTAAAGGGGTATTCTCACCACATTGTTTTGATTTAAATATGTTGGCATTGGTAAATAGAATATCACTAATACATTGCTGTTCTAATTTTGTTTCCTTTGAGAGTTAGATCAGTTCTTATCTCCTGCTTGTGCACATAAGCTTCCCTAGGTTACTGACCAGTCTGGCTGGTGATCTGATTCCCTGTTTCTTACTGACAAACTTTAACCCTTCAATGCTATGTAGCCTTATTTCCTGCTGTTAAAACCCCTACATCACAAATGTTCTTCAAACAAGTTCAGCTAGGAATGGCAGAAATGAAATGTTAGTTATTGTTGTAGAACCACCCACAACTTAAACAGAAAGAAGGAGCCTGAAGCTGGCTGTAAAGAGCAGGCTCTGTAAAACAGCCAGATGGGAAAACCCCTTTGAGAGAACTGTTCATGCAGTGCAAAAATACAAAATATTGATACAGTCTTAGAGGCTTGAGGGTACAAAGATTGACGTTTTAGATTAAAAAAAAATTTTTTTTTTATTTATTTAAGGGTTTGTATCAGTATGGATGGGGCCCCACATTGCAGTTACTGCATGCAGACCCAACCACTCTCTCATGTGGTTTTACCTGTGTGAGACTGCTGTGACCTATATGACCACTGCAATCAATCAATGGCCTTGGCAGTGATGCCTTTGACTCTTATTAAATATATAGCAGGGTTTTATTTACTTATAATCAGTTCTTTTGTGAATTGACTAGGGTACATTGATGCATATATGATGTATTCCTCACCGAATATTCCTCTCCATTTGGTCCAATACAACCTGAGGACACAAATAAAAACACTGATTAGATTTAAGTGTAATAGTTATAAAATTTAGCTCATATTGACATAATTGCCCAGTTTATACACAAATCAAATACAAACTATTCATTATTTATTAAAGGCCTTTCAAGATCTCAGCTTGCTTTTAATATAAGGGTGTTTCCAACATAGAGCTTGATGGCATATTGAAAGGAAATTACATGAAAGTCTGAAACCTCTGTAACAAGCACCTGTTTCTGGAAGGGGCCCCCAAAATTTACGGCTCAGAATAGAGAGTCGGTCTCGCTTGGGCATGGCACTTCTATGGGAGTTCCGAGTACAGCTAAGTGCCGTGTTTGACTGTTCTCGGCACTCCCATAGAACAGAATGGAGAGCTGTAATGAAGTGTGACTGGCTCTCCATTCTGAGCCATAAATTTTGAGGGTCCTTTCCCGAGACAGATGCAGCTCGAAGAGTTAGGACCCGCACCTATCAGACTTTGTTGGCATATACTTGTAGATTATAATAAGCCTTTGTGGACAGGGTCCTTTCTACCTCTGTACCAGTTGTTAGTCATTTATTGGTATCATTGTAATTTGACATATGTTATATATGTAACCCCCCTTGAAAGTACAGGATGAATGCCGCTTTAAAATAAACAATAATAATATGCCAACAAAGTCTATGGTGGTAACACTCCTTTAAATAGGGGCCTTCAGGGATGCAATAAGTAATTTCAGGAGCCAATGCAGCTGAAGCCCCAAATCAGCGGGCCCTTTTGTAAAAAAATAAAAATAAATAATAATATCAGGGCCCTTGATGGTGCCCAGGTTGTGGTTGATGATTGTTGTTTCCTACTTGGGGTTAAAAATTGGCTTTGTTTAATGAACACAGAAAAAAATAGCATTTGTGATGTTGTAGAAGTCGATATGTTGATTTTTTGTGATTGTAATGATCGTTTCATTTCGTTAGCATAAGGTTTGGTTACAGTTAGCAATAAGGTTTGGTTACAACCCACCCGTTGTCTTAATACTTGTGTGTGATGTGTGATATTTACATGAATTCTGACCATAACTAAATTCTTCCAGTTATCCTGCAACTTTTTCCAGTGAGATATATAACACTGAGGTTGTGCTAATGGCTAAAATGATAACACCCAGGGGCAAAAGAAGTAACTAAAAAATTCCGAATGGGACCCCATTGGACTTTGACCACCCCTAGCAGCAAGATCAGAATATAAATAGTTTATGATGTGTTTGATCTTACTAATACACATTGATAATGCACACAGTAATGTCATAGCACAAAAGATAAGACACACAATTAGGTCATCATGTACCGATGACAGTGCTGGACTAAGATGCCTGGGGCACAGTGGTTCAGTTGATTCTTAGGGCCCACCAGTGAAGTTGATTCTTGGGGCCGATCAGTAAAGTTGACTTTAAGAGCTAACAGGGCTGTTTATTTTTTGGAGCCCACCAGTGCTGTTGATTCTTGGGGCACATCCTACAGCTTATGTAGATGACTTGTGTCCTTTGCCTCTTGCTTTCTGCCTCTCTTTCTAGTCCTTTCTCCCTAAAAAACAGCTCTAGACCTCTCATGCCCTTGGGCCCACCATGCTCAGAGGCCCCTTTGGGGCCCTGTGACCCAGTCTGAGTCTGAACAAAGACCTCACAAGATCAGAAAGAATCATATAATGTTACATGTTGGTGTAAGGGGAAAGATCTCTCCTTGAGGAGAGGAACCAATAAATTGGTCGGTGTGAGGGTTTACTAGCCATTCAGACCTCACTGACTGTTTTGCATAAAGCCCAGCCAACCAGTAAGTTCTGTACTGCACTGACAAGGGGCAAATACCCCGAAACAGCTGTCTGTAGTTGAACTTAACTGGTTTGGCTCAAATCCCTTTCACATTGTTAGGCTCCTGTGAACTACATGTGAACTGAGGATAATTACTTCCAATAGAGTGCTCTGTGGAGCTCCCAGCTCTCTACCCATAAGCCTTTGCTTTATGTTGCTGTAATACATACAGTACATGTCCCATTACATTGGTAATAAACAGCACAAGAAATAGGCAAAATTAGTGCTGCTGAAAAGGCATAATGCACATATCTGTATTTAGATTTCCATGTTTTTACTCATTACTAACTTCACCTCGCAGCAGCTGCCATTACTGTATCATGGTAGTTTTTGCGACTATATTAGAGCGTAAGGTAGGCGACCAAGTATGGCCCTTAAATCCTAAACTAAAGCCTACTGATGACAACAAAAATGGATGTTGGTATAGACGAGTTTCAAAGAATGGAAACTTAATGTGGTAGGACTGTACATTCATATAAAAAAATGTGGGTTACATTTCAATTAATTTAAATAAAATAAAGCTTACCACAGTGTTTAACACAGTGCTCAGTTCCATTGATGAGGAAGGTGTTATCGGGACAGACACAAGTATCTCCGACATAATCCACAATTATAGGCTCTCTAAAACAATAAATAAAATAAAAAATCATAAAAGATATAGATAAAAAGGTACATATACATTTTAACAGCACAGTAGTAAGGCAACCAATGCTAAAGATAAGGAAGGCGGCTACAAAAAAATAATAGAAAAGACCTAATGTATTATCAGAGTAAAAGAATGTAAAAGCCTTTGTCCTGAGTGCACTTATGTATAATGCAGATCGGTGACTCTCAGACTGATGACGCGCTGCCTAGCTCATTCTCCCATGACCCCTCAAGGTACACATTAAAATCCATGAGATCTCACTAGTTATCGCCACATAAACTATAGTTCATAATACAATTTAATATGATATACTTTCAACTAAAGCTTTCTTGAAGTGTAACATTGCTGTTTCCTTTACACATGTAATAACTAGTGAGATGTGGTGGGTTTCAGGAGTTATGAAGGAATTACATAGCTGGTGGTCCAAGACTCTATACGTGCAAACTCTATCAATCTTCATAATATAGGTATTCTGTAAAGAAGCTTATTACTTATATTTAAAAGATGACTTGTTTTCGCAACAGTAAATTATTGTAAACATAAACTAAAATCAAGGCCATTACCAGGTACTCTTTAAGCTGCTATGGTTGTCTACATGGGGTGGAACTAGATTTCATAGGGCCCTCTGGCTATCTGAGAACCCGGAAATCAGAATCTGCAGCATGTCAATAGTTTAAGGGCCATGCTCACCACATTGACTAGCTTTAAACATGTAGGCAAAGGTACTGTAAATAAAGACTATTACCCAATACATTGCTGTTCTGATTTTGCTTCATTTCAGAATTGGAGCAGTTTTTATCTCCTGCTTGTTTACAGAAGAATCCCTAGGCTGCCAGCAGCCTCTCTGTGCTCTAGCAGCCTTTGCCAGGATGATGCTGTCACTCCATGCTAAGGGTATGTTCACACAGCGTAATTGCAGCGCGTACAGTACGCGCCACAATACGCCGGCTGTTTTGGGAGTCGCGCTAATCAGCGCGTACTCCACAAGCACGGGGGTGCTAGCAGCGAATAATTAACATGTCACTTATCTCCCCGCGCGTACAATACGATCGCTCAAGTAAGTTTTATAATTCTGTCACTTTTCTGTCATGGACATTAATATTTAGGCCATATAAAATTTAAGGGTAGTCAGGGGTGACACTTAAAAGTGCGGTTTGGGCCGTCAGCTTTTTTTTTTTTTAATTATTTTTTAATTTTACTTTCATGTTATTTTAATTTATTTATCTACCTATTGTGACCCCATAAGGTCATAAAAAGATGGGGTACATTTTTACAAACTTTTTTTTGTTGTTAATGACTTCTCCTGTTACTGGGCTGGCCCCATTCACATTCATTATCCCTGCTGCGTATACGCTGGAAAGAAGTGACATGTCACGTCTTTCTGACAGCGTTCAATACGTGGCAGGATGGATGGCAGATAATCATAGCTCTCTATTTGAGTAAGATTACCGTAATTACAGGACTTATTTCAGGGCGCATTACAGAACAATAACGCCCCGCAATACGCCGTGTGAACATAGCCTTAGCCCAAGTTACAAGGGAAATAAAACCCTCTGGAGTCACTGCAGAGCTGATCTGGGTCTGACAAGATCAAGCAGCTATTGCAGTCACTTATGCCCAGCAGTCACTTGACTGCAGGGGGTACAAAGCAGGGAGTCTGAAGGCTTCCTGACAATATGTATATACAGGGCTTATTGACTGCTGTATCAATCAGCAGGTATGGCATCAGTACAAGCCTGGACTGCCCCCCACCCATCCCCCATAATGGTGTGTGGCTCCCCTGTCCATCCCTTTTGCCATCAGAGATTACCTGTTCCCTGCTGTATCTCCTGTGCAGCACAAAAGCTTGCTTATTTTGCTACTGACCAAATTTAACCCCTTAGAGCCATGTAGCGTTTTGTCTTAAAAATTGAAACCCTTCCAATATCAATGTCCGTATGAAAGGCTCAGCTAGAAATAGCAGAGCTGATATGCTAATCACTGTTGTAGAACCATCCACAGAACAGAAAGCAAGAGCCTGAAGCTGACTGTGAAGAGCAGGCTCCTTGAAACAGCATGGTGAGACCACCCCGTTTAAGTTATAAATAAAAGAGCCATATTACAGAGAACCTACCTAGTACTTCTATATGGCAGAAAACCACCAACTTGTTATTCCCTGCAAAAAAGTATAATGTTCTTGGGGCCCTTTTTACTGCCTACTAGTGTTGAGCGATTTTTATCGACAAAGTTGAAATCGGCAAGGTTTTTATGGTGATCGAATTTTCCCGATCATGCGATAATTAAGGTTTTCTGGCATCTCATTAAAACGGCCTTTTTTTTAAAAAAAATTTTTTTAAACCCTTTTTTTTTTTTTTTTTTTTTTCCCCGGGGGGGAAAAAGGGGGTTTTTTAAAAAAAAATTTTTTTTTAAAAATTTTTTTTGGGTTTTTTTAAAATTTTTAAAAGGGGGGGCCCAAGGGGGGGTTTCCCCCCCCTTTTAAACCCCAAAAAAAGGGTTTTTTCCCTTTTTTTCCCCTTTTTGGGGGTTTTGGGGGGGGGAAAAAACCCCCCCCAAAAGGGTTTAAAAAAGGGGAAAAAAAGGGGGAAAAAAAATTTTTGGGTTTTTTTAAAGGGGGGGTTTTTTTTTCCCCCTTTTTCCCAACTTTAAAAAATTGGGGGGGGGTTTTCCGGGGGGGTTTTTTTTCCCTTTTTTTTTTAAAAGGGGGGTTTTGGGGGGGGGGGAAAAAAATTCCCCCCCAAAACCCAAAAAGGGGTTTTTTCCCCTTTTTAAAGGGGGGGTTGGGGTTTGGGCCCCCCCCCGGGGGAAAAATTTTTTTTTTAAAAATTTTAATTTTTCCCTTTTTTTTTTTTGGGGGGGGGGTTTTTTTTTTTGGGGAAAGGTTTAAAAAGGGGTTTTTTTGGGTTTTTTTTAAAAATTTAAAAAAAGGGGGGAAAAATTTAAAGGGGGGGAAAAATTTTCTTTTTTTTTGGGGGGGAAAAATTTTTTTTTTAAAAAAAGGGGCCGGGCCCCCCTTTTTTTTTTTAAAAAAAAACCCCCCCAAGGGCCCTTAAAAAAAAAATTTTTTTCCCCCCCCCGGGCCCCCCCCCTTTTTCTTTTTTAAAAAATTTAAAAAAATTTTTTTTTTTTTTTTCCCCCCGGGGGAAAAATTTTGTAAGGTTGAGGGGGGGGGTTTCCCCAAGGTTTATTTATTATTTTTTATTTTTTAATTTAAAAAATTTTTTAAAAAAAATTTTTTTTTGGGGGGGAAAGGGAAAAAAAATTTTTTTAAAATTTTATTTTTTGGGGGGGTTTTTTTAATTTTCCCCACCTTTTGGGGGCCCCCGGGTGGCTGCACTACTATCACCAGCCAAAACCCCGGGGGGCCCTGGGGGGAACCCTTTTTCCCGAACCTTTTATTCCCCCTCCACTGTGGTGATGCACCTGAGGGAGAGAGCCAGGGGATGGCCCCGTTTTTTGGCAACTACTTCCCCAACCCTCAAAACCCCTCAGGCCCTTTTTTCCCCTTTTTCCCTCTCCCGGGGGATTTACGACACGATACAAAAGGGAATGAGGCCCCTTTTAATAGTGATGGGCACAATGCCTGGATTATGCACACAGTGATTTCACAGTACTTTATAAAAAGTTTTAAAAAAAATGGGTTCTGTACAGATGGGAAAGACAGGCGCAGGGGGGCTGATGGGGGATTCCTTGGCAATTTGCTTTTTTCCCTCCCTTTCCCGAAAAGCCCGGATGCCACCCCAAAGGTGGGGGAAAAAATTATTCCTATCATGGAAATGGTTGTTTCCTGTGGGGAAAAGGGTGTCTCCGCCCTTTCCCCGGGTTTTGGGGTAGGCCTAAAAGTTTTGTACAGTATGTATGTGTGTAATGTTTTTTATTTACAGGTTCCCATTTTTGGGCTACCCTTTGGGTTCGAAAGGGGCTAGTAGATCAACCTTGGCTTTTTTTTTCAAAAAAAATGGTTTAAAAAAGGGCTGGGGTTGGGGGGAAAATTTTTTTTAAATAAAAGTTTTTGTTTCAGTTTTTTGTGTGGGTTTTTTAAATTTTCCATTATTTCCCGTGTTTTGTAATGGTGGTATCTGAAAGACGCCTTTCATTACTATCGTCGGGTTGGTGTCAGCCAGGGGGTGGTTTTTGTTAGTCCCAAAACTGCCCCCAAAAACCCCTGTCACATTACCCCCCCACCAAGCACCCGGTGTACTGGGGAAAAGACCGGTAACTGTCAGAAAAGGGGCCCTCTAATCTGATGGTTCACTTCTGGAGCAGCTGCAGGCTGGTATTTTTAGGAACCAGTATCAATGATTCTTCCCATTCTGATAGTATTTTTTGAGTGGAAAGGGACCATTGTTAATGGACTTTCCCTATAAAAAAGTATCAGGGGGGCAGAGTGGATTCCCCATTGTTATGGAAAATGGGGGGGGGAACACCATGTTCTTTTTCTGAAAATGTATTTATTTAATGAGACTCTAAACATGGGCATCCACTGTAATGATTACAGGAGTTGCCTACTTTAGGATTTTCAATAAATAAATGTTTTTTTGAAAAAAATAAACAAGGTGAGAGTCCCTCCATTTTCCATAGCCGCCCAAAGGGTTTAAAAACCCAAAAGCTGCAGCCTGTAATATTTATAAAAGGGATGGGGGCCAAATTTAACCCAAGGGGCCCTTTTCCCCTCAAAAAATACCAGCCTGAAGCCGCCCCAGAAGCGGACCATCATATTAGAGCGTCTACTTCTGTTGGTGACCCGGCTCTTCCCAGTACCCCTGGTACTCGGGTAATGGTGACACAGGGTTGTGTCACCTTTGGGGGGTGAAAAAAAAACTATGGGGGGCGACACTAAGCCCGACCCTAGTGAGGGGAGACTCTGTCAGCTCTCCATTGGCAAATGAAATTAAAGGTAAAAAAAACAGCCCAAAAAATTGCACAAAAAAACTTTTTTTTAAAAAAACACTCCCCAACATCGCCTCTTTAATTTTTCAAAAATAATTAATTGGTTGACATAACCCATGAGTTGACTATCTAAGGGGAAACCCTGCATAAACATAAGAAACATAAAAAACAACTTATTACCTCCTCTCCTGCACTTCTGAAAGTCATGCAAGAAGTGTTCCAGTGATCTCTGACTGTGAAATTTTAAAATTTGTAAAACCTTTACATGTATCTACCACTGTATATTACTGATGGGGGAAAATTTTGGTGTAGTGTTTGGTTTTTAGGTTCAGGCACTGTTTAGCAGAATCTCCCAGCTATCCTGGATGCTGAATCATCCAATCTCAAGGAAACCTGGGTGACGTCAATACCCTAATTTAGCTTTCTTCCAGAGCCGTTACACAGTTAGGTGGAGTGGGCGTGATTTTTTGTGAAGGGGGAGTAACTCAACACTAAGAGGGCGTGGTCATGTAAATCCCCAGAAAAAGTTATTACACATGATGTCATGAGATATAAATGGTGGACCCTAATGTAAGAAGCAGGAGATGAACATGTGGTCAAATGAAACTAAATCCCCATGTAATAAAACGCTCAGAAACAGAAAAACGCCCCTTAAAGCTTAAAGATGAACCCAGCCTAAAGGCAAAGTTCAGTAAAACTCATCCAAGAAAATGTACCCCCTGGCATAAGATACGTGCAAAGGTAGTCACATCATCGGTGCATAGGAAAAAAATGAATAGCAAGATCCCTTTACAAATGTCAGATTTCCATTAACTTTAATGTTGGGCGTAACATTAAAATCTGCACAGACCATCTAAAATGCTTCCTGGCAGTTACGTGACTGCAAGGGCTCAGTAGTAACTACTACTGGGTCTTAACAACTCTGCAATTAGTACAAAGGGCTGTCTTTCTTGTGTTTTCTCTGTAACTGAGGCTAATACATCAGTCCCAGTTAAAAGGGAAATCAGGAGGAAAAAAAACTTACATAAAAATGCCCCCAAAAGGTCTTTTTCTGATACACAAAAAATAAAATATTTTAAAAAATAAATTAACAGCCCGAAAAGAAACATTCAGCCCCGCACCAACAACCCTAAAACTTTATATAACCTATATATGAATGTTCGTGACAGAAAAGTAACACAATTACACATTTGCTGTTACAAAAAATAAATGAATAATTAAAAAAGTATTTCTATTTTTTTTTACTATTCGCCCTCATATTGTAATTATACGTTATATATATATATTATATATATTTTTATTATTATATATATATATTATTATATATTACACAAAATATATATATTTTTATATTTTAAATATATAGAAAAATTTTTACTTTAAAATAAAGCCTAACATATTTGATGGAAGAACAGAAGTCCTTTTAATAATTACATACAGTAACTTGTCCTTTTTTTAGCTGTGATCAGTACAAAGATAAAACTCCAGAAATGCAGGACAAACAAACCTCCCTTTACCAATGGTGTGGCTTATCTCCACAAATAGTAGATAATGACATAAAGCTCTCTGAATAGGGATAGATAAGATTATACTAGAGCAACAGGGCAATACATGACAGGGTAATGGGTTAATTATTTCTTGCATTGTAGGGTTTCTAGCTCTCTTTACTTTTATCAGGTCCTGCTGATATCACTGACACATCTCAGGCCATAGTCAGCCTGGAAGAAGAATCGACAAGCAATTATCTCGCTGCTATGCTATCAGTGCTTACAGAGGGTAAATCACAGAGATAAACCCCGGAAATCAAGTAATAGGAGAACTTTAAAAAAAATTGTTTAAATTTAAAAAAAAAAAATCATATAATGTCCATATGCTTGTTAATTGTGGAAAAAAATTTTTTGTGGTAGTGCTCCCTTTTAAAGGGGACAGAGGGCCAAATTTCTGGGGGGGTCTTATGCAACCAAAAAAGTTGCCCAAAGTGGCAGGTAAGTATATCCCAAATTTAAAAAAATTAAAATTTCAAAAAAATATAATAAAAATGGTTCAAATGTTTAAAGAAAAAATATTTTAAATGATTGCCCCAACAAGGTAAAATAATACATTTTGATCAAAAAAAATGTGTATAAAAAAAAAAAATAAAACAAAAATAAAGCCATAATAAGGGTTATACAGACCCAAAAAGCAAGCTGAGGCCCCCGCCGTTTCATGGAATGCGTTGGGTTGATCATATATGTATTATTTATGTTACCTTGTTGGGGCATATGTATATTTTGAATATATTACTTTAAATCATTTGTACCATTTTTATTAATTTTTTTGTAATTGAGTTATTTTGATTTGGGATATACCTACCTGTAGCACTTTTGGCCCTTTTTTGCACCACTATTGTTTATTTTTGTATTTGCGTTGATTCATTTCCAATAAAGGAATTTTTATGTAGTTTTGTTAGGCGTTGCAGTATTTTGTTATCATTTACCTGTGTGGTTGTTTTATTTTTTGCTATTTGGTCTGATTTTTTTGATTGGCGGATACAAATACTATGGCTGTCAAGAAGGAAGTCTCTCTATTCCTTTGTCCCTCCTTAGATTTCAATTAACATATATCTCTGACATATTATAAAGAAAGCTTTATTGAGCTTAAAGGGAACCTGTCACATAGGTTATGCCCCCCTTGCTGAGGACAACAGAGGCTAGTGTCAGACATGCTGTGTCCCTTATTCTGTAAGATGCTGTAGTTTTAGAGCATTTACCCCTCAAATCTTATTCATGAGCAGGTGTTAGCCCCGCCCACCAAAGACTAACCCCACCCACCTGGCAGTTATTCACATGTTTTTGGTGATTGGGGCTAGCCTCAGATGGACGGGGTATGAAAAAACTGACTCTTTTCATGACTCTTTTCTGGCTGAAAACTGCAGATTTGAACATTAAATACTCGAAAACTACAACATCTTACAGAATAAGGGACACAGCACTGGAAACAGCAGGTCTGACACTAGCTTGTGCTGTCCTCAGCAAGGGGGGCATAAACTATGTGACAGGTTTTCTTTAACAACAGTGTGGCTGAATGTTGTACTATAGTTTTCTGGTAGAGCCCACAGTCTAATCTCCTGTGACAAAAACTCACATTCATATACAAAGATGGATATTTATAAAAAATAAAGATAAATAATAATCTAAAATAACATGGGATAAATCCCCCTATAAAATTACAATATCTTGTTCTAAATATTCATCAATTAATTCATACCTTGAATTGCAGGTAACTTGTTGCACGGTGTTGCAGGCTTTATACTTTCTTTCAGAAGAACATTTATGCACTGTATATAAATATAGATAAAACAATAAATTATATATTCTCAGGCCTTAAAGTGGTTATCTCACTACATGGAATCATCTTGCCTCAGTCCCCTTTTCTTGGTTTCACTTTGAATTCCGGGGCGTGTTTACTGGCTTCCATTAGGCTGCAGTAAAAGCCAGGTCTGTAGCTATAGCAACCATTGCTGACAGCCTATCAGGATAGATCAAACAGGTCTGTAGCTATAGCGACCTGAGGAGCTGATGCAGCCCATACAAGAGGGGATATCTAGGAATAGGTAGGACACTGTTAATGGACATATATTGCAAAGTGACTTGTTTTTGCAACATCTTTTACATAAAAAGCAATCCTTGTAGTGAGACAACCCCTTTAAGGTTAAAGACCTGGCTACAGTAGTAAAAATGCAGCATGACCAGTATGCAGGTGGTCTTAATATATATATATGACCTACTTTCCATGGAAGTGTCAGCAGTAAGATACTATCCTAAGGGTATTTTCACATGGGAGGGGTTTTTTTCAGTAGGATTTTCAGATGGTTTTTGGTTTGAAAACCATTTGAAAACCGACTGTCAACCCTCCCTATAGACTAAAATAGAAAATCTGCCCAGTAGGCTACACTGCACAGGTTTTCTACTGGGCAGATTTTTACACCGCTGGTGTTCCGAAAAACTCAGAACATGCACAATCTTCTGCCCGGTTTTCAGGCGAAAGGTGTGCCATTCACTGGTTAAGGGGGGCTGCCGAATCTGCAAACCACAGACAGAACCATCCCTCACAACCATTCAAAAGATTCTAAAATACCGGCTGAATTCGTTAACAGAATCCGACCGGCATTTTACAACTGCTGTATGGACCTACCCTAAATTTCTGTTCAATATCTTGTGCAACAATTTAGTACAAATAGAGTTGTTTTCTTTTTTACAATATGCAGGTTTTACTTAAAATTTTATATTTAGAAATAAAAAAAACTATACAATATTTAGCATAGACATTTCTAAGGATAATCCTAGAACTTAATTATAGCAAATACTACATAGCTGAGTCACATTATTATGACTTCCAGTTACTATCAAGCACGGACAGCAGCTAGACGGTCTGGGAGTGATTTAATAAGGTGCTGGTAGGTTGTCAAAGGTATCATGCTGACTGTCTCTCACAGCTGCTGGAGAGTGTGTGTCGGGGGATCTATAGAGTGAACATAATGATCACGGTGGTCCCAAAGATGCTCAATTAAGTTCAAGACTGGGGAATTAGGGAGCCAGGGTAATACTTGAAAGCTTTTTTTTGTTCTTTTATTGTTTAATTGTAGGACAAATTTTAAAATATCAGTTTTGGGCTAAAGTAAGATTCACCAATAAAAACATAAAAGCACCAGGGAGTCCTCACTGTCCTCTACTGGACTGACGCTTCACTTAGCTTTGACAATGAAGCCCTACTGCCATGAGCTACTTGGTAGTCAATGTAGAAAATCCTCAAAGTAACCACCACAGTAGTTAGCATTTGGAATGATTTGTGTACAAACTTACTAGGGGCTTAAGACAAGCTATAGGTTCTAGCAAATAGAAAAAGGGTAATTAATCCTTCACAAAGTGACACTAATCAATATAATATCACTATTTTTTTTGTATCAACAAATAATCGTAAAAAATCCAAAAAGATAATGAAAGTAAAACACATACCTAATAATGTCTCAAAAATAGTCAAACAATGTTCTCATACAGGTAATTGTCTCGTCATAAGCTCTGAAAAAGGCAATTACACTGTCAGCTTTGTATCCTCAAACCAGGATTCCTATCACCTCCAAGGGTAATTACATGCCAATGTTATGGAGATCGTGTACTCCACTGCTTCTATAGCTGAGAGTTTCCTCGCAATGATAAGATAAAAAAAAATGTTCTTAAATTAAAAAGTTTTACTTACTGACACAAACAAGGAGAATATATAGAGGTCTCCATGCCCGAACACCCCGGTCGGTGCACGCAGGCTCCACATACACAAGCTGGCAAGCAGTAGTGATGTCACTATGGCTACGGAAACCTAACAGCTACAATGCGATCTCCTTCAAAAGGGACTGCACTGTCTCCAGAACGCGTTGGCAATTCTGTACCTGTTAGGTAATTACTTTTGGAGGTGATGGGAATCCTGGTTTGAGGATACAGGATAATTGCATTTTTCAGAGCTTAAAGGGGTTTTGCCAAGAAGTTAATTCCTTACCTAAAAGGCTGATACTCCCCTCTTGAGGCTTGAAAAAAGGGGCATTGTGTTTCTGTGTTTAAAAAAACAAGTACCTCCTCTGTGATGTCATTGCACCACCTCCCATGCACGCTCCTGATATTCAGTCTCTGTAGTTGAGTAACCATTGTTTGGCTAATCCACACAGGATAATTGTATTGTGCACAGGAGAGAAGATAAGTTCTGAGCAGGCAGCTTTCTTTCATTTGTTCACAAACTGATGAAGGGGGGGGGGGGTGAGCAGGGAGCGTCTGCATGTTTAATAAGATAATTACATTACAACCAGTGGATTCTCTATACAAAAGATACAGGATCTTTTATCCCCAGTCCCTTCAAAGCTCTTTCATGTTCCCTGCCATCAGATGAGAAGTGAAAACAACGCAAGCGCGGCCAGATCAGCTCCTGTCAGCTCCTGGTCGTGTCTAATGTAAACTGTCAGGAAACTAAGGGCATGTAAGGAAGGCTGTAGATCTCACAAGCTTCCCTTTTTTTAATTACATATATTTAGAAAAGTGATTAAATACCCATTTTGGAGGATCCCACGTCAAAATTAGTTTGTGGCAAAACCCCTTTAAAGCGAGACAATTACTTGTAGGAGAACATTGTTTGACTATTTTAGAGACACTATAATGTATGTGTTTTACTTTCATTATCTTTTTGAGTTTTTGATGAATACTTGTTTATACAAAAAGTGGAGGTAGTATATTCTTTAGTGTCACTTTGTGAAGGGTTAATAGCGCGATTGCCTTTTTTTTTTTTTATTTCTTTTTTCGTAAGGGGAAAGTTCAGGAGAGTTTTTTTTTTGCATTCCAGCTTTTCCCCCTCTGTGAAGATTGCATTTGGGGCTTGTACCTACGCTGTTATACAGGCTATAGGTTCTGCTTATGATATCAGAGAAGCTCCAGAACACAAAAAATTTTAGAAAAAGAGGTAAAAATTGGGGAAATAAGGTCCATAAAATATGAAAAATTTTTAAATTTTGTCCTAACGTTTCTCAACAGTAAAGCTGTTTTTGTACAACATGATAATCCTCAAACCCCTTCCCTCCCCAATTCAAATTTCCCAAAATCCCTTTTTTTTGGGATACATCTAGAGGGGCTAAGATGATTGGGAAGCTCTACTGAGCACACTGTAGTTAGTTTCTTGTCTAAAGCGGGCTGCCATGTAAACAACCATCTCTAAATTTTTCAAGGGTTAATAACCCGCAACCCTTTTTTCAAAACAATCAAAGGAATAAAAAGAAAACTTACCACATTTTCGGTATCTTTCCCCCCCCAGTTTAAAAAATATCCCCTGACAATAACGGGGTTTCATAAGTGACCCAATTTTTGACATATAGAGGTTCTTTTAAATGAACTTGATAAACAACTCTTAGGATGGGCGTCCCTAAAAAAAACTGTGACATTTTTCAAAAACTCTGATAAAGACAACAAAACAATGTTGCTTCAAAACTCAACTCAACACATCTTGAAACATAATATTCTAAATTCTAGATGTTGGAAGGTAATGAGAAGCTGCAAATTTAGTCCGGAAAATGGGCAGTGGGCAAATTGCAAGTTTGGGCAGTACTGAGGGCTAAGGGTTTGGGGGATAGCAGGAAAATAAAAATATAATAAAAAAAACTCAACTACTTAGCTTTAAAAAAACTTTGGGGTTTTTTTTCTCCTTTTCAAACAAACTTTCCCGCACAATTTATAAGATAAAGCCCCTTCATTTCAATAGGTTTCAGGCCTTTTTTTAGGATTGGGGGAATTTTACTGTGCTTTGGGTGGGGGGTTTCACTTTTTTTCTTTTAAATGGAAAACTCAGCGGGGCTGCGATTTTTGCATTCAACTTTAATTTTTAAAAATTTCCCTTTTAAAATGATTTGGGGAAAAAAACTGAAAAAACATGGCCCCCTCCCAAAATTTTAAAACAGGAGTTTGGGGGATCTGTTCTCAAAATATCATAGGTTTACAGCATATCCTATGAATATGTCATAAATATCTGAGATTGAAACCACTTCAAGTTTGTTAGCTATCAGTTTGCAAGATCCAGTCACCTCTATTCTATAATGCTATAGAGGCTCCAAAACCCCCGCTTTTTGGGGCCCTTCGGGGAGGGACCCCGTTTTTGGGTTTAAACCCATTTCATTTTCTACTGGGGTGAGAAACCCCGTGGAAAGGGTAAACCCCACCGCTAGTAGCAAGGGAAAAAGGGAAAAAAATCCAGGGGGTCATTGAAAGAGAGGGGGGGTCATAGAATTGGGGTTTTTTTGTTTAAAAAAATTTTTTAATTTTTTTTCCAAAATAAAAAACTAAACAGATTTTACAACAAACCCAATTTTTCTCAGCATCCTGGATACTAGAAAAGGAAGTTCACATGGCATCTTAAACCCCCCACTTGGGTAACTGGGTTTGGGATATTGTGAAAAGGGTAAGACCATAGATTTCTGCAAAGTAAGATCAATGTATTTTGGAAACCCTATTTCCCTGATGGTATATGCTTTTCCCTTTCCCGGGAACCCTAAAAGTTTTTGGGGGGCCCCTGCTCCAGGGAAAGCCACATAGGACTACATTTGCTCTATTGATCTCTAAGGGGGGCCATTTGTGGGGAATTGTTTAAAGAAACCCCTTTTAAATTTACCCCTTTTTTTACCCCGGGACCCAGAAAAAAAACCACGACTTTGGGAAAAATTTTCCATGTGTTTAAATGACTTATAGGAAGGGATATTTGGATAAGCTGCCATTAAACATAAGTTTATCAAGCCAAGTACTTTGCATACAATGTTCGCTATTATTGTTTTAGTTCTTTACTACTTACTTGCTTGTAATTATGCTACATATTTCAGCTACTAAAGAGCAATATGTTGTGAAACCAGGTTCCGTCGCAGTGACAGGGGTGGTTGTACCAATTTCACAACTTGGATTAGATATATTATCAACCTTCCAATAAGGGGCCATTGCAGCACAATCTGAGACGATGTTTCCGTCTGGAAGACGACAATCATCTTCTCTGTTGTTGGAAAGTACACCTTAGAAAAAAAGTACAAAAAGAATGAATCCTTTGTTTAATAGTTAATTGTAGTACATTCAAGGATACCACACAAAAGCTTGTCTTGATTGTTTTGTACTGCATGATACTTTAGATGCGAGCAATCCTTTTAAAATTGTGTCACATAGCAGTTGCACCCATATGGTTACATTGATTCTCATGATTTATAGCACCACTTGCACTATGCCAAGCAACAAATTTTATCACAGATTATAGTTAGAAAGTTAGAAGGCTATTTGAGTTGAAGAACCATGTGCCAATGAAGTACATTTTTTTTAAGACTTACAAGATTATCTAGATGAAGATAAAACGCCCTGGAAAATAATAGCCTACAAAAAGATTTTCCTGTCCCAACATTTCAGATTCTGGATCGTTTAAACATAATTCTAAATAAAATTGAACAAACTACTTGTCACGGTTCACGCTACGGTCCCCTGCCATGGACTGCCAGCGTGTCATGCCTTCCTTGTCTTACCTGTTTCCCTGCTTGCTGCGAGTGGAGCCTTATACTTACTCACTAGCACTCGCTCCTGCCTCCTGGGGTCCTGTGTGCGCACCGTGGCTCCTACGGCGCGCACGCGCGGTCGCTTCCTGTCCTTTATTGGTTTCCTGTCCTGTGCACCTTCCTCTTGACCTATGACCCCTGACTATAAAAGGAAGTTCCTGCCTTTGCTCTGGGTCAGTCCATTGTTTGTTGCAGTGTTGTGCTGTGTCCATCTCTCAGCTCCTGCCAGCCTCTCTGGATTTAACCCCTAAGTTGCTGGTTCAGTCCTTCGGCCCACCTGAACTCTTGACCATATGTTTGTCGTCTTCTGCTGTCCTGTGTCTGCTGTATCTTGCCGTGATCCCCGTCCTGTAGACCGGGGGCCCCTTAGATTCCCCCCCTGGCGTGGTTCTCCATATACCATCTCGCCTGCGGTGGCCACAGTGGATCCGCACATGGATGCCAACGATCGGCGCTTCGGCGTACATTTGTTATCGCCCGATCGTTACACTACTTCTTTCAAATCTTCTTTTGTCTTGAACATTTATGAATCTCAACTCAACAACTTCTTCGCTTCAAGTCTCTAATTGTTGACCAGTTTGTTCAGGTAAAAAAATATGGCTGCTTTATTCATAAACAGCACCATGTGTACCACATCATGTGTCTGGTATTGCAGCTTAGCTCTATAGAAGTGGATGGGGCTAAGCTGCAGTGGTGCTGTTTTTAAAAGAAAGTAGTCAGGTTTTTCTAAACCTAGAAAACTCTCTTTGTTGCCCAGAGCAACCCAAACAAGAGCCCCCCTTTTT
>JAODAL010013015.1:0-92982 GCA_025379985.1 Phyllomedusa bahiana
CCAATCGGCCCCCTGATGTGGGGGGATGCCCAACCCTGACCGCATTTTGCCTGAACGTTCCTCAAAGGGTTTCCGATTGCAAAAGACTTTTTTGGTGTTTTACGTTACTATCATTATCTTAGTCTATACTTTAGAAGTACATTTCCTTGACTGTGGGTGGGGATAGTCTTTTTTCTATTGGGTGGTGTTGCTTTTTTGTGTATTTTATACTTATTGAATCATTTTTAAAAAATTTTTATGCAATAAAATTATATATTTTTTACCTTAAGGTGGTTTCTGTTGGTTTGTTTGATATTTACCTTTTAGTTGTAGTATTGTTCGCCCGGATTTTGTAGGTTATTTATTTATTTTTTATTTTTTTCCATATATGAACAGTAAAACTCTGGAGTGTATGCATAACTTTTATTGAGCACATTGATAAACATTAACGTAGCAGGAAGAACAAGAAAATGAATCTTTGGGTTAACACACAGACCCAGCGATGCAGTGATCCCAGCCGCTGCCTGCATACAGTGATACCTGTCAGTCACTAATAAGACTGCCTACTGGACTCCTTACCCCGAAATATACAGGAATTTAAATTAATAGAATACAGATTTTACTAAATCATTTCCAGCAAAACTATATATCAATCTGATCTGCTCCTCCTGCTCTTTAACAGGTTCCCTTTAAAAACATTTTAAAAAGCAAAAAAAAAAGACTTTTCTGAGCTTTTTAAAATGTTTTTAATCCCTTTTTTCTGGTGTATTGTCTCAAGAAAAATTATCTTGGTTTTTTTTTTTTGGGGGTGGCCCCACTAATGTTCTTTTTTTTGCAGTGTTTTTTGTAGTTTTTGTTCTTTGACACTTTTGCATCCCCTTATTATATTGGGGGCCCATCATTTTCTTTTTTTTGTTAGTAGACGGGGGAACAAAAAAGGAATAATTAATAAATTATAACACTATATTTGGAGTAAAAAGAACATTCCACACCAACATAAAAAAATCTCTTCCCAACTGTGCAGCATGGTGAAGCATCATGATTTGGGGCTACTTTGCTGACTTAGGGCCTGGGCACCTTGTGATCATTTAGGGAATAATGAGTTCTAAGGTTTAATAAACTATTTTACAGGAGGATCTAAAGGCAGCAGTCCATGACCTGAAGCTGAAGAGACATTGGGTGATACAAAAGACATAAACCCAAGGCACTAAAGTAAAGTAACTAAATAATAGTTGAAAAGCAAGAGGATTTTTTTTTTTTGATAAGCCAAGTAGCCAAAATTAAAAAAATACAGATCCGCCCAAAAGCTTTATTGCTATGGGAAAGAGGTCTTCTTGCTTACATTACGAATATGAAATATCCAAAATTCATCCTCTGTGTTATCCAAATCATTTTAGTAGCTAAAGGAAATGTGTTGTGGAAGTGATCAAGGATTCACTTACATTTTCTGCCCATACTATGAATGTTTGCACAATAGGGCACATTTACATTAGCAATTACCTCAGACTCCTGGCAAAATTTGTTCCAAAATACTGGCATGCATACACCACATTTTTCATGTGTTTTAGACCGTTTTAGACACTTCTGCATTGCCGTTAGCAAATAGGACTGGTTTCACTGAGAGAGCGTGGCTTAAAAGATGGTATTGTGAGCAAAAAAATGTACCAACATTTTGTTGCAATTCTTGGTGCAAACAAAGGCAAAATAGTGGGAAAAAATTGTTAAAGGGCTAATTACATACAGCATACTCCACTGTGATCAATCTGGCACATTTTCTGACTGTGTAGTCTAAGTTTACACTAAGGGGCATATAGAGGGGTTTTTCACCCTCTTCGGGCGTCAAACGCCTAACTGACCCGGCTAAGCTAATGCCTTAAGAATCGAAAGGTGCATTGTTTTTTAAGACTCAACCTTTCAAGTGCCAAAACCGAGGGGGCGTTCTGGAGGGCGTGTCGCCCACACTCAAAAGATTGGGACACATATATAAGTGGTTCCGCAAAACTAGGCGCTTACGCCGGCCCCGGGAGACTTTTTTAATGGGTTTTGCCTGAGCCTGAGGAGTTAAGTGGACTGGATTTTGCGTTGGGGGAAAAAAATTTTGTCCAATATTTCTCAACTTCCCAGTACAATAAAAAAATAATTTCTGAAAATGATCAAACTGTTAAAAACTTTTTTTAAATTTTAATAAAAATGTTATCATAGAACTTATAAAATTATAATACCCCAAAAACATAAAAATATCCCCTACAAAATGCATTTAAATGTAATAGAACTAAAATAATTTTACATTAAATAACCCACTGAATTTGTACAGATTTTACCATTTTAATTTTTACTACATTAAATTTAAAATTTATTTTTCTGTTCTCCCCCTTTAAAATTCTCATACAGAAAGAGCCAGCACAGCACAGTATTGCGGGGACCTGTGGTCCACCAGCAGATCAGAAAAATATTTCTATTCATGAATGCATTCTAATTCCTTTTCTATTTCCAGCCTATCTATAGCCTTTTATAATGTTTTGGGATTATAAACAAAATTCCATAAGGCCAACACATAGACGGGGCGCGTAAAACTTTAGACCATTTAAATCGCAAAAAACCACTTTCTACTTTCAGGTGCTTATACATGAAAAGGGACACCGAAAATTTCACTTCAAATCCCCTTTCCCTTCTCCCGTCTCCTAAGTATTTGACAGTATTACAAAATGTGTCCCAATATGTTCAGGAAAGGACATGAATTGTACTAGTGTTTATTTATTAGTTAAATTTGATTGTGTTTGTCTATAATTGAGAATTCGTTAACAATTTTACCACAATTTATTAGTAATCAATGTTGAATTCCAGGGATTTTAACACAGTTCACTTACTTTTTCTCTCTGCACTGTGGATATTTATTCAGTGTGTTCAAAATAAGGAATGAATAGTATAAGTGCTTGTATGTTCTATTAGTTTAGTAAGAATTTGTATATCTATAAGTGTGACCCATACACAAAAACAGAACAGCAGCACTCTGTAGATGCTAAAAGGAAAACATTTAGCATATTGATTTTAAAGTGTATTTCTGGTACATGTTATACAACACAATATCATCAGCACTCTACAAATGGCAAAAAACAGTCATGGGGAATATCAAAATTTTTTGTAAATTTGAGGTTCCTAGTGTACATTTTTTATCAAAACTTTAAGGGTCCATCCACCACAACATGGTGACCTCAGTACATATGGGAACCTCCCACATTTTCCCTCACTTGGGGCGACATTAGTCGGGGTTGCGCCTTTTTTGGGTAAAAGGGCGCCTCCCCGACTGAACCCCCGTCAGACGCAAGGTGCGATGTTAGGCGCAAGCTTCCCCAATTTCGGCTGCCCCCTAACATAAGGGGGGCAAGGGGCGTGGTGTGTGCGTTCGGGGCGGGACCGGGCACTTTCGAATAGTCCGAGGCATGTAGAGCGGCTGGGCAAAGTGGGCGCTTGCAGGCCGACAGGCAACCATTTGATCTGGTCAAATGAGCCGGAGGGGCAAGTGAAGGAGAACGAAATGGAAGGGGCAAAAGTGGCTTAGGCGACTGTTCCAACAGAACACAGCTCTCCGCTCCGGGGAGGCATGAGTATGTCAAAAACTGTTTTTATTAGGTTCAAAACATTCTCTGAAAAAAGACTCAAACCTTCTAAAAAACATACATAAATAAAATCACTAACAAGGTTTGTCGCCGAGACCCGGGGCTACTTTAGGGAATTTTCGATATGAAAATTTCCGGGTACAAATAAATTCAAATTCTGTAACTCTTTCATTGGTCGCAGAAACCACCAATAAAAGGAAACGACAGTAAACCATTATCAGCTATGGGAGTATATTACCAATCAAATAAAAAGGGGGACAGTTCAAAATAAGTAAAAAAAGGGAGAAAAGAGTGATTGGTTTAACTAAAGGGGGGTTGGCTATCCTGGCCAATCAAAAGCACAAGCTACTTTTCCCATTATAGTCTATGGAGAGATGGGGGGCCCCACTAAATTCCCGCGCCGTGAGGCAGGAGTATTTTAAATAAAACGTTTTTTAAAAAAGGTAAACATTCTCTGTAAAAGAGCTAAAACCTTCTAAAAACATAAAAATTTTCATTAACAACCCGTTTCTCGCCGCACCGGCACAACATCTGGTATTGGGAAATTTGAAATGCCGGGAAATCGTAATTCAAATTCTGTAAGCTCTTCCCCCTTGGCGGTTATGCCGCCAATCAGAATAAACGACAGGACCCATTATAACCCATGGAGAAATATTTACCAAAAAGAAAAGGCGGGACGTTCAAATAAGTAAAAAAAGGAGAAAAGGCTGATTGTTGAGCTAGCGGGGGCTTTGGGTACCCGCCAATAGAGTGAGGCCCACTTTGTCCCATGTTTCAATGGAAATCGGGCAAAGAAATTGGGTCTAACCCCCGGGAGGGGGGATTTAGATTTAAAAAATTGCTCACCCCCCTTACCTCAACCCCAAATAAAGGGGGCCGCCGACCTAGGGTCAGCCGGAATTTACTTTTTTAAATGGGATTTAATAATATCGCCATTTAACTTTTTTTGAAAAGGGAACATTTGGGTATTTTTTTCTGATTAGGTATTCTTTTTAAGAAAAAAGAAATTTCCCCCCGGGAACCCTAAAATTTTTTGGGGGAAAAGGGGGTATCTGGGGTATTAAAGGGCTCACGCTGAGTAAATTTTCTTTTATTAAAAATTGGTTTAAAAGGGGAAAAATACGGCAGTTTCAATGGTTCATTTTTATTGGGTTTTTTTATGGGGGTTTAAATTTTAATTTTAGAAGTTTGTAAAATTTGTAAATTTAAAATTTTATTTCGTGCAGTTTTAAATTTGATTTTCATTTAAACATTCTTCATTCCATTTGAAAAACCCTTTTGGGGCTTTTACCGCCAAAAAAGAACCAACCCCCTCTGGGGAAATCTTACCCCTCCCCAAAATGCCCAAGGTCCAGCCCCCTCCCCCAACCAATCAAAGGGACTGGGAAAATTTACAACCCCTTTTGGGCACCCCTCCGTCCCGCCCCCCAAAAGCGCACTTTTCATTGAGAACCCAAAATTTCGCTTCCCCCCCAAAACCAAAGGCTCTTTTGCCCTTTTTATTTGACTTCTACCTTTCATAGAGGAATCATTCCATTTTTTTTAAAAAAAGTCCCGTGTGGATGAGGGTGCCAAACCAAAAAGGAGGGCTAGTACCCCCGGGAAACAATTCCCAAAAAAAAAAAAAGGGCTCACAACAAAAATTTTTATTTGAAAATTTGTCGGGGTTTTTAGGGGGGCCTTTTCGGTTTTATTGAAAATTTTACATAAGAACCCTAAAATTTTCGATTCTAAAACAGAAAAAGCTTTTGAAAAAAATTCCTGTATTCCCTTTGACTGTTTTTTTTTTGGTGTGTGTAAAGTGCTGCTGATATTTTGTTGCATTTGCATTGCTTTGCTGCCATGTCAGCACGCACCTACACTAATTTCTTTAAAAGTTTTTGGATGTGCTGATCAATTTTTTATTTTTTTTGTATTGATTGAATGGGGGAGTCGTTGGTCTCCATTTTGGATGTGCACTCCACCCATCCACACAGACTGTTTTTAATCAGACCAGAATGTAGATGGGAACGTCTCTCCCTGAAAATATGGAGGCCTGAACAGATTCCAAGTGAGGTAAAATGTCAGAGTAGGTTCACATCTGTACTGAAGTCACTTTGTCATGGTGGATGGGCTCTTACAATTTTGATTAAAATGTACACTAAGGGCCACATGTATGAAAACTGTCTAGGTCTAAAATTCACTTGATACCCATAAAAGCCAATCAGAGCCCCTCTCATTCCAAATAGTGCTCAGGAAAAATGAGAGGGGCGCTCTGATTGGGTTGCTATGGGAAAAAAGTGAATTTTAGACCAAGACACTTTTCATACATGTGGCCCTAAGAACCTCAAATTTTCATGTACCCTATAGTAGCAAAAAATGCTACTGGTGACTGTATTTTGGCGTATGAATAGTACTGCTGATATTGCATTGTGTTTGCATTGCTTTGCTGCCACGCCAGTGTGCACCTACACTAATTTCTTTAAAATTGTTTTGGATGTGCTGAATGATTTTTGTTGTCATGTTTCTTGGTACATATTATATGCATGAAAATCTGAGGCTTTAAGCACACATTTTTGATAAAAAATTGTATGGACCCAGGGCATGAGGGTACCAGTTATACTGTGTTCTGATTAAAAATAGCTTGAATAGATAGGTGGAGTGGAGGACCGAAATAAAGGCAGGCTCGCCCTCATGCATACAATCCCAAAAAAACAATGTTTAGCACCTCCAGAAAAATTTTAAATAAATGGTGAAGGTGCAGACTGACATGGTTGCAAATCAAATGTAAACACAAAAAAATGGACTAGCAGCACTCTGCAGAAATAAAGAGACAAAAATTTAATATATGAATTACTTCAAAGAGCATTTCTGCTACATGTAGTAAACATGAAAATCTGATGCTTTAGCACACAGGTTTTATTGAAACTGTGAGAGCGTCAGATACTCATTTATACTACATGTATCATATTCTAAAAGGCTCAAGGGAAGAGAGCTGGGACTCTTCAGCACCACCTATTGCATGTCACGTTCTTCCAGATGCATCTGAATCCCTTAGCCTTGCAGTGTGAAAGGGATTAATGCCATGCCAGTTAATGCATCTGTAGACAGCTAATTTGGGGTATTTGCCCTGCATCAGTGCAGATAATACCTGGAGCTACAGTACCATCTCTTTTCCCTTGCGTCTTTTAGAATATATTTAAATTTCAGTGGAATAATCAAGGCATATAAGTTTCCACACACCTACTTGACACCTCTCCCTAATGAGAAATATTACCCGGTTTGAGCTACAGTTATGCACTTTGAAATCATTCTTAGATTTGATGTTTGTCTTTTAGCATCTGCAGAGTGCTGCTGGTGTGTTTTTGTGTGTTGGCATTTGCTTTGCAGCCACATCAGCATACACCTGCACCATTCATTTCCATTTTTCTGAAAGTGCTAACTAGGGATGAGTGAATTGAATCTGACGAAATAGAATACGTTTCGAATTTCAGGAAAAATTTGATTCTAAACGAAGTTGAATTTTCTGGCGATTTGTGGTAACATATCGTCTTTTTTCTAAAATGTCTTTTCAGCCCAAGATCATGTGCAACCCCATTCATACATGTTTAACAGACCCGCACGCCATTGTCAGGCGCATTACAGAGCCTTCCCTCCAAAGCCGCAAAAAACACGGCAGCGGGCGTTATCAATGTAGATGAGGATACAAAATTTGGGGCCCCGGGGCTCGTTTTCAACAGTACCTCAGTGAGGCGAAGATATGGTGCTTAAAAATGGTTTTCATTCCAATAAAAACAATGTCAATAAAAGAGCATAAACCTTTTACACCTATTTTGGAAAGGCTTTATATTTAAAATTGAAGCTAAGCTCTTATTGGTCAGTTTGTTCCTCCAATTGCTATTCGAGCGACGTGGAGCCATTATTCTCTACGAGAGTCTGTACAACCAATCAGAAGCAAGGCGGTATGATTCAAATAACATAGCTTAGAATAAAGCTGTTTGGTGATTGGGCAGAAATACAGAGGCTTTTACTATTCCAGCCAATGAGAGCACGAGCTACTCAAGACTCGCAATATGCTATGGGGTGTGTTCCACCAATCAGGAATAGAGCTACTTGTTCCTTTTTGTTCTGTGGAAATAGAGTCTTGTGTCTGATTGGTGCATAGAAAGTGAGGTAAATTCATATTCACCAATCCTGAAGGGAGCGACAAAAATTACATGTTAACCTATGGCGTCTGCGGGAACCAATCAGGATCCGAGTGACTATCTCCATTATGTTCTATGGAGGGAGGGGAGGGGGGCTCAGCTGTTTTCCCCAATGGGGAGATGAACGACGTTCTCCCTTAGAGTTCTATGTATATTAGCCCTATGTTTATGGACATTTTACTGTTTGTTTACTGGGTATAGTGAATTATATTGCGTGATTCTCATCATAAAACAAGGGAGAAGAATTGCTCTTATGTTGTCCGTACCTCACTTTCCATACACCAATCAGACACAAAACTCAATTTCCATAGAACAAAAGGGAACGAGTAACTGGAATCCTGATTAGTGGAACACACCCCATATCATAGTAGTCTTGACTACGTGCTCTCATTAGCTGGAATAGTCCAGCCTCCATATTTCTGTCCAATCACCAAACAGCTTTATTCTAAGCTATGTTATTTGAATTATATCACCTTTTTTCTGATTGGTTACATAGACTCTCATAGAAAATAATGGCTCCATATCGCTCGAATAGCGATTGGAGGAACAAACTGACCAATAAGAGCTTAGCCTCAATTTTAAATATACAGTCTTTCCCGGTTTTTCTTATAACATGTCTCCTGATGTAGCGCCGCTGCAGACGAGAAACGCGTTGAGTATTTTTTTGCCAAAATAGGTGAAAAAGGTTTATGCTCTTTCATTGACATTGTTTTTATTGGAATAAAAAACTTTTTTTAAGCACATTATCTTCGCCTCACTGAGGTACTATTGAAAACGAGTGCCAGGGCCCTAACTTTTTTATCCTCATCTATATTTTTGCATAGCACGATGTTCTACAACGCCATACAGGCTCTCTGCAGCCGGGAAATAGCTGTTTTTAACGTGATTTGTGGTGAATAATTTCGGAACGAAACAAATTTTTGGGAAAAATTCGGGGAATCATCCAAATCGAATTTTTGAGAAATTCGCTTATCTCTAGTGCTAACCATTGTTCTTTTTCTAGCTTATAACACCACAATTTATTAGGAGTCAAATCCAAGACATTCTTCAAGGTTTACTTAATTTTTTGCAGCTGTATATTTAACCTGATATCTTCTATACATTGTATAGTGACAGCATTATCACTCAGTGAACTTAGATGGGACTGTATAAAATCATTCATAATTGTTGTACTGTCATATACACTACCATTCAAAAGTTTGGAGTCACCCAGACAATTTTGTGTTTTCCCTGAAAACTCATACTTTTATTTATCAAATGAGTTGCAAAATGAATATAATATAGTCCAGACATTGACAAGTTAAGAAATAATGATTTTTATTTGAAATAATAATTTTCTACTTCAAACTTTGCTTTCGTCAAAGAATGTTCCCTTTGCAGCAAATCCAGCATTGCAGACCTTTGTCATTCTAGCTGTTAATTTGCTGAGGTAATCTGGAGAAATTTCACCCCATGCTTCCAGAAGCCCCTTCCACAAGTTGGATTGGCTTGATGGGCACTGTTTGCGTACCATACGGTCAAGCTGCTCCCACAACAGCTCAATGGGGTTGAGATCTGGTGACTGCGCTGGCCACTCCATTACAGATAGAATACCAGCTGCCTGCTTCTTCCCTAAATAGTTCTTGCATAATTTGGAGGTGTGCTTTGGGTCATTGTCCTGTTGCAGGATGAAATTGGCTCCAATCAAGCGCCCCCCACAGGGTATGGCATGGCGTTACAAAATAGAGTGATAGCCTTCCTTATTCACAATCCCTTTTACCTTGTACAAATCTCCCACTTTACCAGCACCAAAGCAACCCCAGACCATCACATGACCTCCACCATGCTTGACAGATGGCGTCAGACACTCTTCCAGCATCTTTTCAGTTGTTCTGCGTCTCACAAATGTTCTTCTGTGTGATCCAAACACCTCAAACTTTGATTGGTCTGTCCATAACCCTTTTTACCAATCTTCCTTTGTCCAATGTCTGTGTTCTTTAGCCCGTACTAATGTTATCCTTTTATTAGCCAGTCTCAGATATGGCTTTTTCTTTGCCACTCTGCCCTGAAGGCCAGCATCCGAGAGTCGCCTCTTCACTGTAGACATTGACACTGGCATTTTGCGGGTTCTATTTAATGAAGCTGCCAGTTGAGGACCTGTGAGGCATCGATTTCTCAAACTAGAGACTCTAATGTACTTGTCTTGTTTCTCAGTTGTGCAGCGAAGCCTCCCACTTCTCTTTCTACTCTGGTTAGAGCCTGTTTGTGCTCTCCTCTGAAGGGAGTAGTACACACCGTTGTAGAAAATCTTCTTTTTCTTGGCAATTTCTCGCATGGAATAGCCTTCATCTCTCAGCACAAGAATAGACTATCGAGTTTCACATGAAAGTTCTCTTTTTCTTGCCATTTTGCCAATGTAATGCTCCAGATTCTCAACTAGCTAAAAGGAAGGTCAGTTTTATAGCTTCTATAATCAGTAAAACTGTTTTCAGCTGTGCTAACATACCTGCACAAGGGTTTTCAAAGGTGTTCAAAATATCCAATCGCTTTCTTACACAGTTAGCAAACACATGGGCCTCTATACATCTATGTAGATATTGCATTAACAACCAGACATTTGCAGCTAGAATAGTCATTTACCACATTAACAATGTATAGAGCGTATTCTGATTCGTTTAATGTTAGCTTCATTGAAAAAAACTGTGCTTTTCTTTCAAAAATAAGGAAATTTCTAAGTGACCCCAAACTTTTGAACGGTAGTTTGCATGTGACAAATTGCCCGTCCACAAAAAAAAAAGCGTAGCATCCACATCTCTGGCAATTGTTCCAGAAAATGTATTAAATAAAACATTAACATCGGTGTCCTCCCACAGACATCAGGCAAAGAAATAAAATTGTACTTTTCATGCAAAAGTTATACCTATAATTATCTCGAAGCCTGTAGAGAGCACTATTCTGTTTTTTTGTGTATGTTGTTTAGTCCAGAACATAAAAAAAAAATGTCATTGTATAATGGCATCTTCAATATGACATACGGTAAATTCCAGACATCTGCAGAGATTTCTGAAAACAACATTCTCAGATCTCCAAACTGTACAATTTGTGAACAGAAATTTTCTGCAGAAGGTTGAGCTGATGACACAAAACTTTCCCCACAAAGACAAGGTATGCCGAGAGAGGATATAATTAACGAAGCGGGGAACTAAAAGAAGTCTTACAAAAGGTCATTTATTTTAGGAATGTGCGTTTCTAATGATATCCCAGTGAGACGAATATTTGTAATTTATTTCCTAAAACTGAATTCAACATTTTAATTGAAGAAAAAAAAGGAAAATGCAAACATCAGAATTTATTTTTGCTGATATTTGTGCTCAGAATTCCTTTTGCATTGCATGGGATCCTAGTTTTAGAAAGTGACAGCTTTATTTTGAGACAAAGTAGATTTGACACTCTGACTTTTGACTGACTGACTATTATGAGAGTTTCCATGGAGATGTGGCAGAGCTATTTATTAGAATTACAAAAAACATGCTAGCCAAAATAGACATGTTTTTTATGTATTTAACCAGTTCCTGACTGGGCCATTTCCCCCCTTTCTTGATCAGGCACATTTTAATTTTCTTTAGTACACGAAGGTTTGAACGCTACAACGCTTTCTTGCACTTTATCCTACTAATTTTTTCACCTTTTTTCCATCAGATGTTAGGTTTTATTTTTAAGTAATTTTCACATTAAAGTGAAAAAAAATGAGGAAGAAGTAAAAAGTTTAATTAATTTACAGGTTAAAAATGTAATTAAAAAGTCTGTTTAAAATTTTTTCTTTCATTTATTTCTTTTAACAGCAAAAGTGGCGCAAAAATACGTTTTTAAATAAACCTTGTGTCACTTCTCCATAATGAACATTTATATAGAGGTGATATGGAGTTTTAGGATTGTCAGGGATGGGACTTAAAGTTGTGGTTTGGGCTGTCAGCGTTATTTTTTTTTAATTTTACATATTGTACCTCACATAAGGTCAGAAAAAGAACTGTGGGGAGCAGTTTTAGATAACTTTTTCTTTTTTTTTTACTGATTTCTTCTGTAACTGGGGCTGATATTTTAGCGCCAATTATAGGGAAAATATAGTCCCCCAAACTCAATGCAAAGCTAATTCAGGTCTTATAATTCCTAACAGCTCATGCAGTTTACGAGCCCGGGAGGCACATGACCCAGGGCCATCTTTTCCATTGGGCACACCAGGCAGTTGCCCGGGGGCCCCACAAGTATCAGGTCCCCTGGTGGTGTATGTTTGTCCCAGGAATACAAGAAAGATACCCTGGATCCCTTGGTTGGCTTTGCTTATTTAACTGTTTGTGTCTTTAGGATTGCAAACAGTTAAAACCATGGTGGAGAAGGGAGCCAAAGGCTCCCTGCCATGCCAAATAGTCTTCTAGGCTTCAGGCTGGTGGTGCCCAGACATAAGTGGTGTGATAAGATAATATGGTGGTGGCTAGAGACATGGCCTAGAGTGATGTCATGTATTTGGGCAGGGCTCTCTAAAGTGTTATGCCTGGGGGCCCATTATGCTGTTAAGACGGCTCTGACATGACTGCCGGGCTATGAAACATGAAGCCAGGAAGCTTCCTGTTAATCTGTATAGACAGTGCTCATTGAGAACAATGATCAAGAAGGCAGGGACAGTAATAAAGCATTCCTGCCTTTTCAGTGTTAATCCAGCTGCTGCTTATAGCTAGCTCTCCACCCTGGAGCTTCACAATCTGTGTGCAGCTGTGTACAGCCATCTTAAAACAGCCATGTAGAGTTATATGACCACTGCCCAGAATTTTGTAATCAAAGTACAGTTGTTGTCTACTTAAAAAAGATCAGCTACCACTAGTGTTGATCGAACTGTTCTAGAAAAGTTAAGTTCTAATAGACCTTCTCAAATTTATAGAACTCGAACTGAACCTAACATTTTACTGTTCGTTCCAGTAAAGTTCTAGTTCAACACGCCATTTTCAGTTTCGTTTTCAGCAGCTTTCCGCAGTTTTGGTGGCCATCCAATCAGTGCAGAGCACAGGGAAGTGTTTAAAATGTCATCGCTGAGGTGTAGGGCTCTCATTGGCTGCTAAAATCACATGACCGTGTTATATATATTTCACTGTATTGCCTTGTGAACGCCATTTTAAGCTCACTCGCTGTACTGTACAGACTGCTCTTAGTTAGATAGCATTTTCCTCTCTATAGACATCAATAGTTAGGGAGTTTGGTATTGCTGGCTGCATCTTTCCCACACCCAGAAGCTGTTATTTGGCGACATTTGCAGGATCACATAACGCCTAACTCTCATATATATGGATATATATTATACAGAGTGCTTGGATTTGTTAAATCTGCTAAAGTTCTGTTTTTGCAGTTTTGGGGGTTCAGTAATTGTATAACACACCGTCTCCAAATCTCCTATATGTCTTTTGGGCCACCTCAGGATGCAGAACCCTGTAGCAGCTGCTACCGCTGCACCTCCAATAGTTACTCCCCTGCTTGCAAGCTGTCCTCATCTTTTCAGTTAGCCATTGAAAGGAATGAAGCCTCTCAATTTTTTTTCTGTCACTCTTACAGCCAAATTTATTTTCACTAAGTTGTTCCACAGATCCAGTTTACTGTTATGGATGGTAATTACAGTTTCTCCTCACCTGTATAGGTATAAAAATTAACCAGAACATCTTCTCTCATAGACTTTAATGGGGTTCAAAATTCAAATTCAAATAGAACTTTGAACCAAAGTCACAAAAGTTCGAGGTTCTAATCGAACTATAACTTTTTACTGTTCGCTCAACACTAGCTACCACTTATCTTGCATTTATATTCCTGACATTTCTGCCTCTCGCAGTTGCATCTAGGAAGCAATTAAATTACAGCAGTCATTTTTATCAGCTATTGACTTATCACTTTGTCACAGAGTCATTTAGGCTCCACAGAAATAGGGAATCTTTGCTGCTGACTTCCTGTCTTCCTTTCTCCTGCCCCTTCTACTATCTGTATTTTTCAAAATTCTGAAGTTAAACTAGCATTGTGCTCTTTCATTTCAGATCAGCTTTCCCTGGAGAGCCAATCATATTGTATACAGACTAACTTTCTAGGCATCCATACACTGCACTGTAAATTTGCAAGGAGAGCAAAAGGGCAAAGAGCTCAGCAATCGGTAGAGGCCTTAGCACCTTGATTCCAAACAATCAAAACATCTGGTATGCCAGTATGACATTTCAAAATAGGTATCCGTTAAGAAATAACTAAACAAAACTTTTAAACAATTAAAAAAAATAAATTAATGAAATATAATCAGGAAACTGCAAAACTGATAAGTTGTAAGAATCTTCTGATTAATGTTGCGCTTCAGATTTTGATCAATGTCTACCTGAATCTATTGATTTGGATGACCCACATCTAATTTTAAAATATCAACCCTTAGCCTACATAGGGCTTAAAAGGGTTGTCTCACCATACTGTTTCACTGAGTACAAAGCAGATTTAGGTTCATATATCCTGTCTCAGCTCCGTCTTCACAACTCTTCTAATTGCACTGACATGAGAGCAGGAGATCTTATCTATACAGCAGAAGGCTTCATAGCTCAAAGTAAGCAAGGAATTAGTCTCCTTTCCCATATCACTCCAGGGCTCACATTGCTCCTGTAACGGTGTCAGTTCTGGTGCACCCCCACTTCCAGTTTCTCCAGGTTACCCCTATGTTTTGGCAGCCAGAAGTCCTGGGAGTGTCACACAACATCTGCCATCAAGTCCGATGTCACTTCTACTTGCCATAGGGGTAACCTTCTGCTTGTTACATAGGGGTAACCTTTTGAAACCAGAAATTATGTTTGATGTCACAATGGCAGTAATGCAAGGTCTGGGGTGATGCTAAAACCCTTAATCACCCTAAAAACTTTTACCCTTTCACTAATCCCAACCTAGGGTAAGTATTACATTTATAGTTAGCATTATGGATAAGGTTAGACATAGGATTAGAAACAAAAATTCGCATTTATTTAAATAATTAAAAAAGCAACTCTGCAATTAGACTTAATAAGAAATATTCTACCTTTTTGTGTCTACACCCCTATGCTCCCAAGTTTGGTTTAAAACTTATTTAACCAAACTTGTGAAAACATTTAGGTGCGAGACATCCCAAAACCCAAATTTATTTAATTATATTCTAACCCTAAACCAAGCTATAATCCAGACCATAACCCTAACTAAATAGGTTAAGGTTTTGTAACTAGTCTCCAGGGCTTAAGTTACCAGTCGTCCATCTCCCCTGGTTCTCATCACCTCTGGTCCCATGGCGTTCACGCTCTGATGTCACTTCCAAAGTCACTTCTGGTCCAACTCACATTAGGGCACTCACATTGGACCAGAAGGGATGTTGGAAGTGACCATGGATGGGAAATGGCATCAGAAAGTACACTGTGGGACAAGTAAATTAAGCCCTACAAACCAGTTAAAAATCTCTAACCCTACCCTAAACCTAGTTTAGTAATAAAGTCCATTTTTAGAAAATTTTACCAAAATTAGACTCGGGTTGACCTGAACCAAACAGCTTGGATTCAGGTCCAATTTGACTTTGACCCAAATGCGAAGCCAAACACTGGTCTTTATGGTTACAGAGTAGCCTGATCCTGCACTCATTCCCCTTACCACCTTGCTAACCTATTGAACCTATGGGATATAAATTGGTAGGAGTGCAGGATTAGACTACAAAGGGTTTGTAGCCTGTAACTATAAAGACACATAGGTCTGCATAGAAGCTGTACACACAAAATAGTAGGATATTTTTAATTAAGATTCTTTGTAACATTGCTGACTTTTTTATTTTCCTGGAGTTATTTTTACGGTTAGCTCAATGATCCCAACACTGGGTTTAACGTATTTTATTTGTGATAAAGTTTCCCTTTCTAACACAAACCATAAAATCAATATATGTAGGAATAAAACATGATTCAGTTGAACTTTCCTGTTAAACTTTGTCTTAAGAACTTATAATGTGAGTGCGTTTCTCATAAATTTGCAGAAACCTGTTCCCATAGCAGGCAATGCAGCTGTTAGTTCAAGATGAGGAAAAACAACCTTCATTTTGTGCTTCTAGAAAAGCACAAAGAAACAACCTTGGCTTACAATAGGTACACAGTACATGCCAACCACCTGCACCACCAAAGCTTCTTTGCTGCTAAAAAAAATGCTGTTATTTTAACATCAGCATATTTCTTTCTTGATATTTCTACAAACTAAAAGCAAACTCACGCTGCAAACTGAATAACTTTGTACTTTCACCAGGTACAGGATTAAAAAGAACCTGTCACGGCAGGATACATCACTGTATAATGAAATGTACCTTGCTGTAGATCAATAGCTCCTGCTCCCACCCAGGCTAGAGACCAAGGTATGACGCCATTCTGTTATGTTAGTTCATAACCACCTTATGAAAGCAGCCAAAATCTGCATATCATACAATTATTGGTTTGGAAATCCACATTTTCCAACCTTAGCATCTATCTATCTATCTATCTATCTATCTATCTATCTATCTATCTATCTATCTATCTATCTATCTATCTATCTATCTATCTATCTATCTGTCTGTCTGTCTCTCTATCCAGTCAAGTCATATTATTATTCCTACTTTCAATGTCGGCAATGTGTAGCTCATGAAGGAAGTCAATTGTCATTACCTGGCTTGGTGGGTACATACAGTATCTCACAAAAGTGAGTACACCCATCACATTTTTGTAAATATTGTGTCATATCTTTTCATGGAACAACATTTGGTGTGCCCTCCAAATAACTCAACACACAGCCATCAATGTCTTAACCACTGGCAAGAAAAGTGGACAAATTGTGCCCGAAGTGTCAGTATTTTGTGTGGCCACCATTATTTTCCAGCCCTGCTTTAACTCTCTTGGGCATGGAGGTCACTAGAGCCTCACAGGTTGCAGCCACTGGAATCCTCTTCCACTCCTCCATGAAAGACATCACGGAGCTGGTGGAGGTTAGAGACCTTGCACTCCTCCACCTCCCATTTGAGGATGTCCTACAGATGTTTAGTAGGGGTTAGGTCTAGAGACATGCTTGGTCAACCCAGCACCTTTACCCTCATTTTCTTTAGCAAGGCAGATGTCATCTTGGAGGTGTGTTTGAGGTTGTTATCATGTTGGAATACTGCCCTGCAGCCCAGTTTCTGAAGGGAGGAGATCATGCTCTGCTTCAGTATGTCACAGTACATGTTGGCATTCATGGTTCCCTCAATGAACTGTAGCTCCCCACAGCCAGCAGCACTCATACAGCCCCAAACCATGACACTCCCACCACCATGCTTGACTGTAGGCAAGACACACTTGTCTTTGTACTCCTCACCTGGTTGCCGCCACACACGCTTGACACCATCTGAACAAAATAAGTTTATATTGATCGCATCAGATCAGCAATCAATGTCCTTAGTCTGCTTGTCTTCAGCAAACTGCAGACTTTCTTGTGCATTGCCTTTAGTAGAGACTTCCTTCTGGTACAATAGCCATGCAGACCAATGTGATGCAATGTACGGCATATAGTCTGAGCACTGATAGGCTGTACCCACACCTCTTTAACCTCTGCAGCAATGCTGGCAGCACTCATACATCTATTTTGAAAAGACAATGGGGCAGATTTATCAAAGCAGTTGCGCCAGAATTCTGGCTCCATTTGCACCAGAAACTAGTTTTTCGCCACATTTACTATGTGTTTTAGACAGTTTCAGACGCTTCTGCGTCTCGTCCGACAAAAGGGGAGCGACCTCGTAAAGGGCCGTGGTTTCACGGGAAAGGGGCGTGGCTTAAGTACGACCAAAAAATGCGCCCAGATTTTGACGGCGTTTCTGGTGTGAAAGTAAGACAACTTAATTGTGGTACAGAGTTAGACTAGACAGTTCTAACCTGCACCAGATTTATCAACACTATGATAAATGTGGCGCATTATAAAACTGTCTAGTATACCTTTACACGGTCTAAAAGTAAGACACTATTGATAAATCTGCCCCAATGTCTGGGTATGACGATGAGCATGTGGACTCAACTTCTTTGTTTGACCATTCTTTGTTTGACCTGTTTTGCTAAACCGCTGTATGGTCTTGGCCACCATGCTGCAATTTCAGGGTGTTGGCAATCTTCTTATAGCTCAGGACATCTTTATGTAGTGCAACAATTCTTTTTTCAAATCCTCAGACAGTTCTTTGCCATGAGGCACCATGTTGAACTTCCAGTGACCAATACGAGAGAGTATGAGAGCAATAACATCCAATGTAACACACCTGCTTCCCATTTACACCTGAGGCCTTGTAACACTAATGCATCACATGACACCATGGAGGGAAAATGGCAAATTGGGCACAATTTGTCAATTTTCACTTAGGGGTGTACTCACTTTTGTTGTTGCCGCTTTAGACATTGTTGGCTGTTATTGAGTTATTTTGATTTATATAAATTTACACTGTTATACAAGCTGTACACTGACTACTTTACATTGTATCAAAGTGTCATTTCTTTAGTGTTGTTCCATGAAAAGATATAATACAATATTTACAAAAGTGTACTTAGTTTTGTTAGATACTGTAAGGTGTGCGATAGTCTGTCTGCACACATATCGCACATTGCTGTCAATAGTAAAGGGCGGGATTTATTAGAGTTTCACAGCCAGGTTGCTATTGGCTTTCAGGCCAAGTGTTGAGGTGTTTCTGGAGGTGCGCAGTTTATGAACGGTGCGCATGCTGCTATGGGGTGAGCGTATGTGGGTGGACAAATGGCGCAATTGTAAATAAGCAATGTGGAATTGCAGAGAACCATGTGCCATTGATGTGAGAGTTAAACATCGGCTATAAAGGTGCGCAAGTGTGCTCTGATACAATAGAGCGGAGTTGCTCACTGCCAAAATGAACAATGGCGTGACCAAGCATGTGTTTAAAACAACAGTTCGGTGAACCCTACTACATATGTGGCTCTGAAGCAGACAGATGGTCACTGCCTCTTTGCTAATGAACTTACAGTGCCAAAAAAGGCTTACATTTCTTAAATGGACCTCTACTGATTATCAAAGGGTTTCATAGTTTGTAAGGCTAAAAAAAGACAAGTCGTCCATCTATTGCCTTCTCTAATAAGTCACATTTTTTACTTCAAACAAATTTACACTATGTGTCAGGTAGAAACATCAGAAAACAAACACTCTGCAACCATTGCTGGAAGAGCACAAGCTAGTGATGGCAGTGTAATGGTTTGGAGTATGTTTTCATGGTATAGAATACTCATCCATGCTAGAGGGATAGGATCTTCCAGCAAGACAATGCGACATATCACACTGCTAGAAATGTCTAACATTTGTTGGAAGAGCAGGATGAAGAATTCCACATATTACCTGACCCCCTAACTCCTCAGACTTAAATACAATTGAGCATTTGTGAAACTTCCCCGATCGTCGTGTTCATGCTATGAATACTCCGCTATGCACTCTCCAGCAACTGAGGTGTTTAGCGCAGATTTTAATCAAATGATGTATGCTCATCTACCTTGTCAAGGTACCCATCATCAGATAGGACCTATCTCTATCTCTGCTGCCATGCAATAAAAATCATTTTAACTTTTAGTGGATAAAAATGTGTCCTGAGCTTGTGACAGGTATAAGAGCTGTGTCACATGACCAGGACAAATTTAATCCATGGGAAGTAAATGATGAAAGTTCTGATTGTCTGCAATCAGATGTCTTGAAAACCATGATAAACTGAATAATGCACATTACAAAAGTTTGAAAAACTTCTAATTATAGAAAATATTTTGTACGGGCTGAAACCTGAAGAGCTTAAGAACAACATGTCATAAGCTATTTCCTAGAAATAATTTCATGCTTTTTGGGAGTTTCTATAAGTGCGGATCAGCACTACCTCTATGTATTATCAGTGCAACCTCCTAAAGGGAAGCATATATTTTACAAAATGTCGGTCTTATTATTTTTATGTGAGAAAAAAATATCACAAAAATATATTAGTTTTCATAAAGGCTTCTGGAGCTGAAACGTCCTCCTTTATGCAGCTCACCTTTCAGCTTTGTTGTGTAGATTGGGGCAGAGTCAGTGGAGTCATATTGAAGCCACTGGGGGGGAGAGGGGGCATCTTGCTGCTTTTTTGTTCTTCTGGAGTCGTAGATGAGTAGCAATACAGATAGATATGTCTCTGTATGCCTCCCTAATGTCACTCTCTAGTGGCTGCACTGAATCCTGTAGTCTGCATTGGTAAAGTAAAAACAATTCACTTTGCAATATGTGTCCATTAACAGTGTCCTATCTATTCCTAGATATCCCCTCTTGTATGTGCTGCATGAGCTCGTCAAGTCGCTATAGCTACAGACCTATTCGATCTCTCATGATAGGCTGCCAGCACTGGTTGCTATAGCTACAGACCTGGCTTCTACTGCAGCCTAGTGGAAGCCAGTAAACACGCCCCTGAATTCAAAATGAAACCAAGAAAACAGGACTGAGGTGAGATGAATCAATGTAGTGAGACAATCCCTTTAAGGCCAAACTGGTTCCTGCTGATTTAAAGGGCCGGTTTCCACAGGCCAATAACCGGCCACCTTACCCCAATTCCTCCTTTGCCAGTTCATTGCTGTACTTAGCACGTTATTTTGTGATCTTCTGTGTCTATTCTCAGTATCTGACCTCGGTATGTCTCCCGACCTTCATGCTTGTCTGCTGCCTGTCCTGACCACCAACCTGTTTATCCATTCACGAGAGTACTTCACCTACCCGGACCTTCTGCTTGTGACCTGACATGTCTCCATATATTCTTTGATAACTTGATTGCATGTCAACTTTCACTGCGAGCGATCACATCAGGAGTAGTGACCTGGGAGTCTCCTGAAGCAAAAGCCATATCCCTTGTACAAGGGGTCAAAGGGCAAAAACCAGAGTACTCCTTTGCCTCTGCTCCTCAGTATTGTTCTATGGCAAAGCTTGTGGATGACCTATAGAACCCACCACCTGTCTCTGGTAAGTGTTCCATTGACTTTTCGTATTATTTGATCACAAAATTCATTGAAAAGCATTGAAAAAGTTGAGATAACATTCTGTGCTATGATATCATGGTGCATTATCTGTCGAGTTTAGGTTTGCTCCATCTGTATTACAGCTGCCATACAGCACATACCTACATGAATACCACAATAGATAAGCAGTATAGTAACATATAACTGTTAAAGGATACTTTAAACTTCCGATATGTCAGACGTTTTAATCTGTGGTGGCCTGGGTGCTAAGCCCCCCACTGATTGCTAAATTAAAGGGGCAGAAGCACTGTGGTTGCTTTCTAACTGGCTCTACCCAGCTTTATATAGAGTGAAAACAGCAGTATACAGAATTATAGAAAGACTTTTTATGAATCCATTTACAAGAAAAGCCAGGCAGAAACTAAGGAGAGCAGAGGGCACCTGCCCCTTCAGTTTAGAAATTGGTGGGAGTGTCAGCACCTTAACCCCCACTGATCAAGACTTCTGATATCTGACATATTTACATTTTGTAAAAAAAACGATAGAGGCTGTAGAATCTGCTTTGTTTTGGGGTGCCTTAATAATTGATCACATACAACTGGATCTTTAAAGCGTTTATTGCAAAGGAAAAAATAAATAAATAAATATAATAATATAAAGCCTAGCTAAAAGGGACAAGGGAAAGGGGAGGCAGAAGATGCTGGGAAAAAGAGCTTACTAACATTGTGCACGGTCTTTTATACCAGACACACGCACACACATATGGCCCATCCATTGCCCACCCCTGGAACACCTCCAAGAACTCACTTAACCAATCAACCCAGTTCTTATACAGTCTACAGAAGTCATTGTAGAGGTCTTCCAGTAGATGTCCCTCTTGATCCAGAGGTCAACGGCCTTGTTGTACAGGTCATTGTTTCAGAGGCTCCTCCCAGGTCTGGTTGAATCATCAATCACATGTCCCGGAAGAGTGGGGGGGTTGGTCATTCAGATGTCCTACTTCCTGCCAGGAGATGAAGGTACTGCCTCTTAAGCAAGTTGTCTTCTCAAACAGATTACAGTGTCCATTTTTTATTCATCAAAAAGGATTTACAACATGTGAGGGGGGTTGCATGTATTTATGGTCACTTAGACTCCACTCTTTCTTGTCTTTCAGCAGACTTTAATCCTTTGGCTGGATATGGAGTATATATAATGTCCATTCCAAATTCAACAGATACCCTATGACTCGAAGAGATAGGACTGTAGGGATTCTTAAGGAGACTGAGAGTTGTACTTGTAGATCACCAACTTCTTTTCATTTATCCCTCGGTTGTTTGTATTGCTGACTCATCTGATTAGAACCTCAGAATATAGTGAGGAAAGACAAGAATACAAAAATAGGATTGCTCCGGTATGTGTTATTGGAAAAACCCCTCCTTGATTAGTATAAGAGCCCGAGAACAGGAAGCAAGTGTGATATCACATTCACAAGTGAGAGGTCTGACCCATATACTAAGTTAAGCTTCTTCATTTCACACAAAAGACACAAAAGTAGCCGTTTTATGGTAAATGGAACATAAGCAGACACTGAGAGAAAAACTAAGGGTATGTTCACATGGCGTTTTTGCGGGGCGTACCTTGGCGCGGAATAGCCCTGCAATACGCCCCGCTATTGCGATAATTCACAGCTCTCATTGCCAGAGAAAGGCAGGGTGGATAGGGCCGAAGCGCTTTAGAAGGATGCGCTGGTCTGTGCATACTTCTAAAACAGGGGGCATATAGCAGGGTGCACAGCACATGCCACTATACGTCGCGTGAACCCCACCCTCCACCCCTGTGATTGGGATTAAAGGAGTTTTCTCACTACAAAGATTAACTTTCAACAAGAAGGGATTGTTAATTGAAGACTTTTTCTAAATATATTGCTTTGTTGATGTTACTTTAGTCATGAGATAAGAGTGTTTTTATGCATGTTGTGAGTGCACACGTTTTTATGGTTACCTGCATACCAGACGGACATCTGTTATCTGATTAGCTGAGAGCAGGGAGTTAAGTCATCTCCCTGGATGAACTGACTGATCTCCAGAGAAAAAGTAATTATCTCTAACAAGATTAGCATCTGTTTAAGATAAGGACACTGTATTTAGTGCTCACAGCACCTGTTTCATGAGGATTAGCTCTCCCGTACTTGTCAGGCTACAAGCTGAATGTGCTAATCACCTCTACAGAACCATCCACAGCCGAAGGAGACAGAGTTGAAGCTGCTTGGGAGTCAGGCAAACAGCGTGGTGAGAAAACCCCTTTGACCGTTGGCCAGGAACAGGTCGGGGGCATGTGTTCGGGTCCTAGTTGTAAATCCAACCATGGGTGACATGTGCATGAAGTTTGTATGTTCTCCTTGTGTTTCTATGAATTTTCATCTAGGTACTACTGTTTTAAAAACGAGCACTGCTAATTTATTTACAGGTCTATGACATAAGGGGCCTCCTTTACGACAACTGTCTAGGCATAAGACTGTCCTTATTGCCCATAGCAACCAATCAGAGCTTGTAGCAACCAATCAGAGCTCAGCTTTCATTTCTTTTACTGCTTTGGAAAAATAAAGCTGAATTCTGATTGGTTGCTACGAGCTCTGATTGGTTGCTCTGGGTAACAACGACAGTCTTATGCCTAGACACATAAATAAGGTCACTTATGCTATATATGTATTTCAGAGACAGGGAAATAAAATTGGGAACCATATTGGGGACAGGGACCAATGTGAGTGATGACCTCTTTGTACAGCGCTGCAGAAGATGTTATCACTATATATGTTGACATGACTGATTTGGACGCTGTTTTTGCCCAAAACAGCGTCCAAAAAGCTTCCCATTTGCCCCCAGTTCATTTTCCCTGATTCCTTTGTAGTTCACACTACATGGTTTTGGTGGTGGTTTTCCGTGCTTCTTTGGTCGCTGGTCTTGACGCTGAAAAAGTAGTGTAATGTTAATTCTTGATGCATTTCTAACGCTGAAAATCCCCAGAGGAATCGATGGAGAGCTTCAACGTGGTCTGATTTTGCCACGGTTGTGACGCAGTTTTGGGCGCGGTTTGTAAGATTAAACCGCGCCGAAAATCACATCAAAACAACATCTAAAAATGCACGTCTCAGAAACCTTGTCAACACCTCTTCTGAAAAAGTGTTTCAGGTGAGGTTTTGATGCTGTTCTGGACAGTGAAAAATCAGCATCTGGACAGTGTCCAAATCAGCCATGTGAACATACCCAAAAGGTATGTTCACACGGTGTATTTGCTGAGCTTACTTCGGCGCGTCATTGTGTTGCAATACTCCTGAAGTACGTCCCACAAAATTGAGTGCTATGATTACCTGCCCTTTTCCCGTTCCTTCTTGCAGGCACTTATACACTGGGGAAAGTGGATGAGGGACGGAGTGCTGTTTGAAGTATGCGCTGGCCAGTGTGTACTTCAAACAGCGGGTGTATAGTAGCACACACAGATACACACCACTATACGCCAAGTGAATATACTCTTAGGGTATGTTCACACGATGTACTGCGGCGTGTACAGTAGGCCTGCCGGCCCCATTGACATTCATTACTTGTGGTGCGACATGTCACTTATCTCTCCGCAATATGATCGTATTGTACGAGCGGGGAAAGAAGGCGTAATCTGTAGTTCTCTATGAGAGCTATGGTTTACCATAATTTTGGCACGCATCTTGCTCGTATTATAGAGCAAATATGTAGCGAAATGTGCGCTGAAATTACCCCGTGTAAACATACCCTTAGAGTTACAGCAAGGATTTGGGGGGAAGGGTGGAGTAACAGTGTCAAAATATCAACAGTGACTATAGGCAGGGGCATAGATTTGCTGTGGTTGTACAGTAACCTCTATAAAAAATTGTGATGTGACCACAACATCTCAAAATACTCTTAAAGGAAACCTGTCATTCTGGTTCTGCTCCTCTTATTTCAGACAGCACAAGCTAGTGTCCCTTATTAAAATACATCAGTTTCAGGGTATTTCAATGGAATGTGTCATCAGTAAATGACATACTGTATTATTTAACTCCTGTTTTTATGTAAAGTCCTTTTTGTTGTGTTTTTTACATTTTTATATCAGTATTATTTAAAAAAAAAATCCTCAAGTCCTACATTTTTCACTTTAGCAGTCTCCTCATTATCAGCACAAGCAGGATTAAACTAGAAGATGACACCAATGTGTAAAGATAACACAGGATCCACCATTCACAATAGGAGATAGTCACAGCTTCTCTTCTTCCCTCCTTGCACACTGACTTCTTTCCAGGTCACAGAGCATGCCTAGAAAACTCTCCTATAGAAGTAAATGGGTCTGCTCCTGTTCACAGGGTTCTATGTCCATGAAGCTGCTGTAAAGCATCTCTCTAAATGCTGTTAAAAGCAGTGCAGGCAAGATGGGTATTATTCACTCATGAATAAGCTGGACTCATCTCTGGAATAAAAGGGCTGTAAACTGCCAGATGTGAGTATTAGATGCTTTGAATCTCCTGCATCTTACAGAATAAGGGGCACAGCGCTGGAAACAGTATGTCTGGCATTAACTTGTACTGTCCTCAGCAAGAAGAGCATAACCTATGTGAAAGGTTCAATTAAAGAAAGTATGTTGGTATTTCACCTTCTCTACTGATCCTATCTGTTCTATAACTTTTGCATCTACAGGGAATCCCCTGTCCAGATGCAGTGATCCTAAACTTAGGAATCAGAGAAGTAGATGACCACTATTTTCATATCCCTTAGCATATCTGGGCTTAACTCTACCCCCTGACAGTGCTAAGAAAGTATAGACCGGGCTCATTCTCTGTGGCAATGAGTTGAGATGTGTAGGGGCTTGTTTTTTGCGGGATGAGTTGACGTTTTTATTGGTATCATTTTTGGGGGACAATGGTTTTTGATTGCTTTTAAATCTGTTTTGGGGAAGCCAGGGTGAAGAAAGTACTGCAATTCTTTTAGTGTTTTTATTTTTAACAGCACTCACTGTGCAGTATCTGTGACAAGTTAGTTTTACTCCCTGGGTCGAGACAATTGTGGCAATAACCAGTTTATATAGTTTTTTTTATGTGAAAACACTTTTTTTTCAAAAAAGAGTTTTTTTGTGTAAAACAATATTTATACATCGCTATCTTCTGATAGACATTATTTTTTTATTTTTACATATACAGAGCTGTGTAAGGGATTTTGCGGGATGAACTGACGCTTTAATTGGCACCACTTTGGTGTTTATATCAGTTTTTGATCGCTTTTTATTCCATTTTATGTGATGCGGGATAAAACAAAAATTGCAATTCTGTGATTGTTTTTTTTATGCCGTTCACCATACAGGTTAATTAATGTGACACATTTATAGGATAGGTCGTTACGCACGCGGTGATACCGAATATTTTTTACCTTTTTTGGGCCGATTGGTGTTTGTAAAGGGGGAAAGGGCGGTGTAAGTGTTTTTATTTTATTTTTCGTGTTTGTGTTTTACTTTTTTAACTTTTTTTTACTTTTTCACATTTTTTTCACTTTTCCCCATAGAGGAATTGTAGCAGCGATCTCCAAATCACTGTTACAAGGTAGACCAGTACTCAGCATTGCTGCTGTATACTGGTCATCATGCCTCCAATAAAAAATGGAATAAAAATGATTAAAAAAGGCACATACACTCCAGATTAGTACAAATATAAAGTAAACCTCACCCCACAAAAACAAACCATCAATCAGCTCTAGCAGAGGACAAATATAAAAATTGGCCTCAGAAAATGGCAGAGCAAAGCAAAATGTGTTTTATGTTTTTAACATTAGTAAAACATTATTAAAAACTAAATAAAATTTGTATCACCGGAATCGTATCTGTCCGCAGAATGTAGATAACATGTCATTTAGTTTGTTCGATGAACTACATAAAAAACCTCCTCCCAAAACATTATATCATGCATTACAAAGTACCATTTAAAAATAAAACTTGTCGTGCAAAGAAACTAGCCCTCATTTAGCTACAGTTATGTAGTTAGAAAAATAAAAAGAGTTATAGCTCTTGCAAGAAGGTGAAAAAATAGAAACAAAAAAACAAAAAATGGGTTGGTCCATAAGGGGTTATAGAGGTGTTGCCACCATAGACAATGATGGCGTATCGTTAGGATATGCCATCACTGTCTGAAAGGTGCAGATCCCAACTCTGGCACCAGGACCTTTCTCGGGATCCGGCCCCCGAATCTCTCCGTGCAGACTGGAGAGTTGGTCGCGCTTGCGCATGACTCTCCATTCTGCTGTATGGGAGTTCTGAGCAGAGCAGAATGCACCGTTCAGCTGTACTCAGAAATCCCATGCAATAGAATGGAGAGTGACTGCACAAGCCCGGCCAGCTCCCCAGCCAGCATTGCGAGTGACGGACATGTTCCCCACTCCTTAAAAAACCCCTGACAAAAGTCACATGTGAATGTATTTTTTAGTAGTTATGTCAGTGACTAATCGCACATAACAAAAAAAGATTTGATTCTACAATATTGGGGCACAACAATAGTGATGCCTAATATTTTATTTCTTATTTAACCAAAATCAAGTTTATTGCAAAATATCAATCAGATAAGACATCAGGAGGGCAAAAACTCATCCAAGGACATGAGTCAATACAAATTCAGAATACAGAGAGTACAATAAGCAAGGAATCCAACATCGATCCATGACATCAATTCCATGAACACAAAGAAATTGCACTAACATCAGATATACAAGGTTACAAAAAGCGGTTGCCTGGAAAGGCAGATATATGTGTCTTTAATACTAATATGAATAAACTCAACAACATTACATGGAAGTGATCTCCGTTTTCTGCTGGACACATTTTTAATAAGACCTCTGTGCTCATTTTCTTGGGCTACCATAATAATTAGTATTAGGGTATGTTCACACGGCTTATTTTGGAGCGCATTTCGCCACTTACGGGCCGCGAGTAATGCATATCTATTCTATGGGGCCAGCGGGCTGCCGCCCCCCCCCAACGTGCCGCAGGAGTATGTGCTGATCAATGCGAGCTCCCGAAATACACGATGTATTACGGTGCGTACTGTATGCGCCGCAATACATCGTGTGAACATACCCTTGAACAGACCACACCCTTTCACCCTATCGGTTTATGTAATGGGCTCCATTTCATTGGAGACTGAGACTGTGTGGGCCATATAATAATTTTTTTTAGTCCTTTGATGAACCCCGACAACAGTAAGAAACGCGACAGAGCAGGATACCTCAGTCCCTGAATGTGGTGTGTATCGCATAAATATGGTATATTAGGGATACTTTAGGGTTTAGTCATCGTTAGAAATCAAAGAACCAAGTAACCATGCGTGAGTGAGTTTATGGTCCTTCTTCACCAGGGGTCACCAACTCCAGTCCTCAGGGCCCACCAACAGGTCATATTTTCTGGATTCCTTAACATTGCACAGGTGATATAATTATTGTCAGTGCATTCTGCGGGAGATCCTGAACACATGACCTGTTGGTGGGTCTTGAGGACTGGAGTTGGGGGACACTGTTCTATACAACAAGGATTTCCAGTCGGTTTTTGACATGGATTCGGATGTAAAACCATCCCATTAACCTCAATAGGAAATCTGATTTTTAGTCCACTCCACACAACTGATTTTCCGGGGTCGGATTTCAAAACTGCTGTTTTTTCAAAAAATTTGGAACATGTTAGTACCTCCACTGTATTCCACTCAAATATAATGGAAATTTCCTATTGAAGTCAATATGATTGCATGAGAAACAACCCGAAAGCGTTGTGCGTGTTTTTTTTGGCGCGGAGTTTGACACAAATCCGTCCAAAATCTCAATAGTGCTGTAAGATGCACAAACTGATTGAAAAACCAAATCCGAAAAATAGAGTTAAAAATCTTCGGGTTTCTGTGTAAAGCACTGAGGTTTTAGGATTCAGAATCCGACGAGTATTTTGTCATTTGTGAGGTGGACACAGGCTTACCCTAATATGTTACTAATTATTATGGTATTGCTCTTACATCTAAATTTGTTATTTGGCCTATTATTATCTATGTGATGTTATTTTGTCTATCGATCATCATGTGATGGACCTTTTAATTTTTATTCAATTTTAGGTTATGCTATAATAGGGCTGTTTTTGGTGAGTTTCCAGACCATCGTCTGAATAACACTCTTTGAGTGTATGTCATGAACTACATATTTCTTTGTACATTTACTAAGAAATTGTGTAAACCAATTGCTGACCCAATAGGATTTCACCATGAAAGTGTACTGCTCAGTACTGTACACCACTATCCTCATGGGAAGTCAAGTGAATTAGTGAAGAGGTACGGGGGGGTTTGCACCCAGAATCCACAAATGAAGAGTTAAAATGCATTACAAGGATTGCTGCTTTTTATGTTAAAGATCTTGCAAAAACAAGTCACTTTGCAATATGTTTCCATTAACAGTGTCCTACCTATTCCTAGATATCCCCTCTTGTATGGGCTGCATCAGCTCCTCAGGTCGCCATAGCTACAGACCTGTTCAATCTCTCCTGATAGGCTGTCAGTGCTGGTAGCTATAGCTACAGACCTCAGCAGCTTGTCACTGCAAGCCAGTAAAATACAGTAAAGCCATTAAACACACCCTTGAATTAAAAAATTAAACTGAGAAAACAGGACTTAGGTAAGAAGAATCAATGTAGTGAGACAACCCCTTTAATGTTGCAATGGTTGTCTACCACCTACCTTGTCACTCTCATGCGAGAGCATCCCAGCTTGTCCGAAACTCCATATACTGAGGAGCACATTGCACATTGTTTTATTCCAGATTGCTTCATCATAGCAAGAGTTTTCTGCAGAATATTTTTGGCGCCTCTTTCAATTGAATCTCATTGCCTTTCCTGTCAGTACTTCAGTCTGCTATGAACTGAATCCATAAAAATTACTTGAAAGAGGTTTTATCAAAGATAAGAAAAAAACCCAAACATTTATTTTCCCCAAAACAGTGCCACTCTAATCCATGGTCTGTATCTGGTATTGCAGCCAACCCTCATTTAAGTGCTGAGGGCAGTTCTACAATATAAGGTACAGTCCATGGACACGAGTGATTCTGCGCCTAAAAGTTTCTTCTTCCAATCCTGTCCACCCCGCTAGGCAGAAAGTGAACATTAAATTTCAAACTCAATTGTTTTGCTTTTACTTTATTGGCTTGGTTAGCGCTTTACAGACAGAAACAGTGAATATATTCATCTTATACTAAGTAGCTGTTAATAAAAAGGATATAGACCATTATACTGTTGGGTAATATGGGGTTGAATACACTCCAAGCTAACCACCAGGTTATAATTGTAACAAAGAGCGCTCAGATTGCTCTCCGCCACGTTCGAGCTCGCGTGTCGGATGACTTTGAATTAGCCTTGTTAATGGTCATATAGATTAACTGCGGTTGTTTTTATAGATTGCTCTGTTCTATTCAAGATAATCAATTATGGCTCCACCGAAAGAAATGTTTATATTATAGAAAATACTGGAAAGTCAAGGAGATTTGTAAATTATGTGGATTCTGTTTAGGGGTTTGCAATTTTCCTCTAGAAAAAAAAATCTTTGGAGATAACTGTTTTCTGACGTAAGCAAAGAAAATCATTATTTTATGTGTATTTTTATTGTAGGGAAAACATACATAAATGTATGGATACACAGATTCATCTTATACCACCATCTATGCCACCCCAATGACGTCCCTAGATAGCTAACCGAAAATGTTTCAGAGATAAAAAAACTCCAGCGTTACTAATAATGGGGGTGAGTTATCTCATTAGGGAGAAGCACCATGTCGGTGTGTGGAGACTTAAAGGGGTTGTCTCACTACATTGATTCATCATATCTCAGTCCTATTTTCATTTTGAATTCTTGGGGAGTGTTACTGGCTTCCCACGCTAGACTGAAGTAGAAGACGGTACTGTAGAAATACTTATAGCAACACGTGCTGACTGCTGGCAGGAAGAGCTCAAACAGGTCTGTATCTATAGCGACCTGAGGATTCTGATGTAGCCATAAAGGGGGATTTCGGAACGTGGAACGACACGTGTTTAACTGGAACACTCATGTTGCAAAGGGTCTTGTTTTTGCCAAGATCTTGTCATAAAAAGCCAGTGAGTTTGTAGTGAAACAACCCTTTTAACATCCTTTCACTTTCTCGGCATTAAAGGGGTTTCTCTCCATTACTATCTAGCTTTGCAAGAGAGTACTTGAAGCTGTCTTCTATGTCTGTTGTACAGCTTCAAATCCAAGGGCAGGTCTCTCGCTCTTCACTAGACTGTGTCTCTTCTCCTTCCAGTAGAGCGGAGGTCTCCCCTTATGAAGAGTTTATGACATTTTAATTTCAGTAATTATTAGCGGGACTGATGCGTGAACAGTAGGGACTCTAGTTTGTTTCAGGCAGAATATAGTGAGGAGAAGCAGTGTATAGGATGTGTTTATGGGGAAATGCAGCAGTATATTAGAGGTGAGATCTGGGAGCAGGACTGTATAGACAGATTGGTGGTTATATGGGGGGAGTGATTCCTATAGCAGCTGCAGACTTAGTAATTGCCCAGGATCCTTAAATAATGCAGGTGGAGATGAACGAGAGAAGCTCGAACAGCCTTTTAGATTATTCAGATACATTAAACATAGAAAGCTTAGAGTGACTCGAGGTTTCACTCCTCGATTTTACACAGCGTCTGGGGAGCCATCCACAGCACAGGGGCTGTTCGCCATTCCTTGGGGGGCATGTAGCCATCAACTAGTGGCACTGAATGGACCATATCAGTCAGGCAAAGCAGAAAAGGGCGGATTATGGCCCTGACACCGCGTGCAGCAGTTTTTAGGGTGTAGACACGATCAGTTCTGCTATACTAATTATTTATTACTTGTTCGCCAAATTAGAGTGTTATGATTCTTTGTAGCGAGAACAACCCTTTAAAATATTCCCAAAAGGGCGTTGGAAGAGGAGCTGCAGTCTACATAGAACCATCTATTGGGATGTAGGGTAAGATCTGCAAGTCACAACTGACCTCATGAGCCTTCCCGTGACATGTGAATACGGTATTCAAGCAGCATGCCAGTTTTGTTCGTTGCATACCAGCTGTTTTGGAGGTGTTTGCTCCCTTGTCATTTGAGGGTAAGAACTGTATGTTGGCTGGCAGAGGCTTAGCTTTAACCTCCTGGGCCCTAGTGCAAAATTAACTAAAGGCCCCTACACCATGTGCCATTTTATAATACTGAAACAAAAAGACAAAAAGAGCGTGCGCTCCCGTAGTATAATATAGTTAATTATTAAAAAAGTAGACTGATATAACGATGTGATTCTAACGCCTATTGAGTGTGGTGCTTTTATGACCGGCAGCAACTGCCTCCTTTTCGGCAAGAAATAATCGAAGATTGACTGGCTTCCGTGTCTCTCACTGCCTTTCTCGGAGGGACACGCCCCGTTTATCGCAGTTAGTTTCCTAAAGACCCGGCCATGGCCACTCGTGTTACTCCTCGGTGCAATGTGCTGTCTGCTTCATGTATACCTCCTCCCCAGGGTGGGAGTAAAGACTGACATAATCCGTAAGTTCAAGACATAGCTGAACCTGGTTACACGTGGACACCGTTCGATGTGAACCAAATGAAGAGTTTCTAGTGCAAAAAGAACACATGTAGGTAGTTACACACCTTGACAATGGTTTCTTAAAATAATCCTGATGAAGTCTATTTGAGTACGTAATGGCCGTTTGTTTCTTTTATAATAAATCTTTTTTTATTTCAATAAGCCTTTTATGGTGTGTACTACTGGGTTTTTTGCGCTATAAAAACTCTTTCATTTGGCTTCCGTGTGCGTCCCGTGTACGTACGCTGGTTCAGCTTGTCTTGAATATGGATTATTCCATTGTTTTATAGAATGTAATGGTGTGATAACCTTCCTATGAGACAAAAGGTTGTCTTTGGGTTCCTCTTGGCTTCTAAAGCCTTGTGCGTGGCGCGTCTTTTGCTACTCTGGGGGCACCACATATAGCTTCATCCTTACTGGCTGGCTGGCTAGGTAGAGGCAAACCCCGAATAGTCGTATGCAGTATCGAAAGTGTGCTTTGATCGCATTTCAAATTGCACAGGCATCAGTGAGGTATGCGATGTGACTTGAGGAATGCCCTACAGCACAATAGATGTCGTGAAGAGGTTGTAGCAAATCACGCCGGGGTTTCCCCATCTCTAAAGAGCCGCACTCTACGAGCAGCGACGTGCTACTTTTTCAGAAAGTGGCACTGACGCTCCAAGAGTCAAATACATAAGGTCCTGCGCGCACCTTTATGAGATAAATGACACGGTTCTGCTGACACGTGCTACGATACACTTGATTGACAGTATTGTCTGTGTATGTTAGTGGTTTAGGGTGTTGTCTTGGCGCTGACTGTTAAAGAGCCTACCCGTGGAGTTGATCTCTTGGGGATCCCACCTACAGTCTATGTGTATGACTCTTGATATGCTGCCTTTCTTCCTAAAAAAGTCTAAGCCTGCCTGCCACGGGAGTTTCCCTGCTCATTAGGTGGGCTCAGTCTGAAGACCTGTGATGTGTAGTGCAAATTGTCAATTACTGTATGTGTACAGGGGAGTTCAGCAATAATTTCACTTTCTGTTTTAGTATTTTCTATGTTTTTACTCAGAAATCCTGCTTTAAATTATATAAACCTATATTGCTATACAGTTCAGCTTCCCTCCCTCTATCACATCCTGCTCTCAGATATGACAGCATAATCCAACTTGACAGGTGTCCTTTAAGAATCTGCCACCTGATTCATTGTGCTACTACGCTCTGTACACTTGCATATGATACAGATTATGAATAGCACTTCTAAGTAGAAAGCCCTTGGTACTTCAGTGGTGTGTTTTCCTTGTTTAGAAATGTGCAATATTTTGGCACAGACTAACTCATACGTGCATGAAGTGTGCTATGAAATCGAGGTTCTTGATGTGCAACATTGGTTAAAAGTGCTTATTAGCGATGATTATTCCCATGTGAGCACATTTGCAGCTCATAGTAATATTTATATCATATAATTAGGCATTTCTTTTATTTCTAGTTTTCCATTAGCGTATACAACTAATGATTGGTAGCAGGGGGGCATATGTAGGCAGAAACGGATGTTCTATTAAATTAATGTGAGATGACAGGGCTTTAAGAAGTGACAGCTCCAAATATAACTGATAAGCAACACGATTTCACCCGGGGTTGTGCAAATCACACTTCAATGGCCTTTTTCTCCTATCTTCTCCTCTGTAATTGTACAGATCTCATTCAGGGCAACGTTGGCAGATTCATCATTTTCAGTCGGTTGGTGAGGGCAGTGGATGGTTTCTCAATGACACTGAAAAAAGAGACCTGGGAATGGATTATTGACTGTTGATTTCAGGCTTAAATACATGAATTCTGGAAAAAAAAATTCTTGCATTTGGTGTAATTCAGTGGTGTCTATGTGAATCATACAGCATGCAGGCGTATGGGGAACTGATGACAAGCTGCTTTTTTCAGAAGCTGCGCCACTCATACTTGGTTTCCATCTGAAATTGTAGATTGTCCACATTTAAGTTAAAGAGATTCTCCAGTTTAATAAAGTTATAGTTAAATGGGGCTAGGGTGGGAAATGTATACTTATTTTCTGTTCCCTTGCTGCTACAGTTCCAAAGTCCTTATGAAATCCAGACTGGCCAACAAGGGAACAGGGGAAACCCGGAGTGGGCACCCAGGCATGGTAGGCCATTGAGAATAATGGGTCTGGGACTGCTTTTCAGAGAGAAAGGCAAAAATAAGAGAGAAGGGCATGTAGTTCGTTTTGTGGACAGTAGATGTAGAAATGAGCCCCAGAAGAATCAACCTCACTGGTGGACTCATGATTCATCTCACTGGTGGATCCAAAATAATATCTTCATGGGTGGACTCCAAGATCATTCTTCACTGATGGACTCCAAAGCATTCATCCTTCACCGGTGGGCCTCAGGAAATAATCCGATTACTGGTGGGCCCCTCCAGCAGGAAATCACTTCAACTGGTTAGAACTCAAGAGTCATCCTTCTCTGGTGGACTCCAAGAAATTCATCTTCACTGGGTGGGCGACCTAGGTAAATCAACCTATATGGTCTGGCACTGCCAGGAATCCAACTTTACTGTGTGGGCCCAGGAATCAACTTTACTGGTGGCCCCAGGACATAAAACACTTTTACTGGGTGGGCCCAGGGAATCAACTTTACTGGTGGGCCCCAGGAATCAACTTCACTGGTGGGTCCCAGGAATTAAAAATCTGTGGTGGGCTTCGGAATCAACTATTATTGTGGACTCCCAGGGAATCCAACTACATGTGCGACCCACGGCACACCAGTGCAAAATCATGCTGGGGATCGCTCGCTCTTAAAGATTCTGTGGTTCTTGTACCAGACAGGAGGTTCATGTGCTGTTTCGCACTTGTCATGCATGAGGGGGACGGGAACTCCGGAAGTCTAGTGTCAAAATAGAATCCCTGGCTGCTGGATGGTAGGAAGCTAGGAAGTGTACGTATAACTGACTTTTGTTTTTATCGTTTATTATACTGGCCCAATTTAACTATCATTTTATTAACCTGTAAAAAATCCTTTCAATGTTTCTGAGCTGCAATACACAACAGCGACTCTCATCCTGGAAAACCCTTTTGACTAAAATAATTTCAAATCAGTTTGTTTTCTTCATAAATGACTTGCTGGTGTCTAGCAGAGTTGGTTTATAAAATGATTGCTGGGTCATCGTTGAACCAAGATCATAGTCAGGGCACTTCTACATTTTTTAGGTCCGTATCTTGTTGACAGTAAATTGGACTTTAGTAATGAAAACAGCAATGTAATGTATACTTGAGCAGCATCAGAATGTAGAGAACTCGCACCAACATTAAATTCCCAAATTATGTGACAATTTAAATGTTTTACCTGTCCGATAGAAAACAACCATGTAAATGTGTCCTGATGGATTCCCAATTGAAGGGCACGTAGATCTGTCAGTGTTATATTAAAGAGCAAGTGGAGCTGTGCCGATTGATCTTTAGTTTTGTGGGAAAGGAATCATCAGAATTTGCATTTTATTCCTTTGAATCCCTGCTCGTTTTGGGTTTAGGAGTCAAGTGGGAGGTCCTACGCAGTCACTGACACATATTTCTGTTCTACTGATATTCACACTTATACAGGGAAATCTGTCAGTCATTAACTGAAACCGCCCGCTGGACTCCTGCGGCAAGAATGAACATTTATTTTAATCAAGAAATTACATGTTACACCAACTATTTTTATATAACACTCCAGTATATATCAATCTGCTTACATTCTCCTGCTCAATAACACGATGGTTCCCTTTAGAAAGAAAAAAAATACAAATTCTTTTTGTGTTATAGACACTGTCAACTATTATCACTTGAAAGGGGCTTCAAATATTCTCTAACGACTTCCACTATATGAATGAAATAACTTGCTATCTGATTCTCAGCATAAGCATAAGGCTGTTATGCCTCCAAATTGACGGCCATCTCAAGGTTTAACTTCTGTTTGTAAATTCTGGGGACATACCCCTGAGCCCTTTCAGCCAGTCACTTGACTTCTCATCAGGATGGTGCTGTGTACAACTATTGGATCTGGTGACCAAAAAGCTGTTGCATACCAGATTCAGTTTTAAGCGATGTCAGAGTGATTTTTTAGTAAGAAATAAGGTGTTCGAGACCCGTAGTCTCAAAAAGTGCTATTCAGAAGATGGTACGGAAATTGGAAACAATGGGATCATTGATCTTCGTTTCATGGCGGCTTGGCTGTCCAAATGATTGATCAATGTTGCGGGACTACATCAAAGTCGATGGATGTGTGTTGCGAAACGCGTCTGTGTTATGAGGAGATCTTATTCAACATGTCAGAGAGCTCAAATACAGAAAAAGTGGCTCAGTAGTGGCCATTTAGTTAAATCCCTGAATAATGTCAATGTATACAGAAAGGGAATATCGTAAAACTTAACCTTTATTAGGGGCTTATTTTTAAAACATTCAAATTCATAATCACTACAGTGAAGATCCCAATAATGGGCATAAACCACATTTATAGACCAAATCACAGAAAAATACTCTTGTTATAAACACTGAAAAAAATGAACCTATTCCTTTTACCTAAGGATACGGGGTAATCGCCCCATATAAGGGTTGCCCCTGTCTTGCAACCGTCACGCGCCTAACATACAGTGGGGTATAAGAAGAAGGGGACTCTCGAAATTGGTAAATCCTTCAAAAATTTAATTACGTAATTAACTTATTGGAATATATACCATTTTCGGTCCCATTTTTACCCCACTCTAGGTTAGAGTAAGGCTCCAGACAGGGGCACCCTTATTGGGGTAGTTCACTGTATTTATAGCTGCAAGAAGTTAAAACTGCTGGTACTGCCGCTCATGAGCTGAATAGGGATATGCAGAAAAGACTCAGATGCTGGTTCCAGGCATCTGTGAAGGGAAACATCCAAAGGAAAATTGCTGCTATTCCCCCTGATATGCTGCCGATACTTTCAGGAGTATGGAACACCATATCGAAATGTGTCTGTCAGAAAATGGAGATCACTTCCAGCATTGCTTGTATTATGATCGGTTACACATACGTCAAGGTATGGATCTGATTTTTTTTTGGTTCAGATTGCTTCATCCCAATGGCAGTTACAACAGAATATTCAAGGCCTCTTTGGAGTGAATCTCCCTGGATTATAGACAGACGGTAACTTTACGGATATTTGGCAAATTGACTCGGCTTAGTCCTCTCCCAGATTACTTGTATTGATTTCCTATTACTTTTAGATTAAAAGCCCGTTTTGCCAGTTATCTTACGTCATGTATTTCTTGAACTCAGTTTTATTTGTTATCAAAAGGGGAACCATCAGGGCAGTACTGGTAGTCAGGGGTCCTGATACCTACAACTAATTGTGAACTGTAATGACGTGTGTGGATTATTTTTCAAAACGGAATGTGCATTCCAGATTTTGTAGTTTTTGATGTTTGTATGGAGGAAGTGATATAGTCCTCAGCTTGGGTTATCACTCCGTCACCTGCACAGGTTTTTTTTTAATCAGATCAGGCTTTATAGCAGGAACCTTCTAAACCCTGAAGTGTGGAGGTCTGAACCTGACACCTAGAGAGGTAGCTTGTAGCGTAGGTTCCCAACTGAATTGGGGGTCACCTTGCAACGGTAGGTGGGCATTTACCAGTTTTGATCAAAATGTGCATAAGAACCTCAAAATTTTTTCATATTTTTCATATTAGCAGAATGCTGTTCCAAAAATTCTTTTTGTCCTCTTTGATTATTTTTTAGTGTTTCTAGAGTGCTTCTGATATTGTTTTGTGTTTACATAGCTTTTGCTACCACAAGAGTGTGCACCTATACGTTTATTTTTCAAAACGGATATGCTGACCAGATTTTGTATTTTGACTATAAGATGCGAGGAGTCTCTGATCACAATCTTGAGGCTTATACTATAAGTGATATCCAGTGACAATGCCTGTTAGTACATACCAAAGACTTAGCAGATGCCCATAGGAATATTCATGTGTGGTTTCCTTGTATCTGTAACAACCCATACTATAAACTCAGATGTTATTACGGGTGACCGGCCACCACATTTGTCTCAGAATTGATTTTTATCATAGCTATTGGTATTGGAGTGATTTCACTTGGAGGTTGGTTTTTTTTTTTTTTTGTTGGGTTTTGGTAAAAAATTTACATCTTTAAAACTTTCTTTATATATAAATTGGGGGAAACTTTTTCTTGAGGGTAATAGGGGGAAATATTTCAAATTTAAAAAATCCCCGCCAAAAAATTTCTAGAAAAAATTTTGCAAGGGGGAATTTTTTGCCAGGTTTTGGGAAATTGAACAGGGTTAAATTTCACAAGAGGAGTAATTTATTTTTGGGGGGGTCAAATTTAAAGGGGGTTAAGGGGGGTTTTTTTTTGGGCCCCAGTGAAATTTAAAATTTTTGTTTTTTTTTTTTTTCTTTCCTTTTCCCTTTTTCCCAAACAAAAAAGAAATTTTTCAATATTTTAAAAAATGTCCCAAAAGAATTTTTTTATGGAGTTTTAAAAATATTTTAAAAAGCTTAAAAAAAACCGCAATTAAAAAGTTTAAAACCCTTTTTTGTTTTTTACTTTTGGGGGCCCAAAGGGGGGAAAAATTGGGGAAATTTTTAAGGGGGACTTATATCCAAAAATTTAAAGGAAAAGTAAAAAGAAAAAAGCCAGCATTTTAAATTTTAATAAATTTAAAGGTTAAAAAAAATTAAATTTGGGGGCCTTTTAAAACGGGAGAATCCCAAAATTAAAGTGCCGAATAACCCCCGGAAAAGCATCAAAAACCTTTTAAATTTCCTTAAAAAAGTACAATGCTCTTGACTGGGTTCTCTAGGCCCCATAGCAGCTATGGCTTTAGTTACACTCATGACAGTGACTTTTGCTATTTAAACATTTAATTATATGAAAATAATTGAGACCACGCAAATTTAGAGCAAAGTTAAGATTATAGACAGCAGTCAGGACAGGGTGTGACCTTCTGATATACAATGGTTACAAGTCGTGCTGTGGCCCCTGCTCTCAGCTGACCATGTGCTTATAAACCTTTCTGCCACACAGACTCCCTATGCCCTGGTCATCTTGCTTCCCCTTTCTGCTGTGCTTGTCCTCAGTTCTTCAAAGCTTTCTCAGTCTATGGCCTCCTACCTAATCCTACTAACAAGACACCTCCTACTCAACTGGCTGCCAGTTTGTGGTATGGTTATAGAGCTCTGTGCTATTTCCAGTTTACTGCTCCACTGGTTTTAACCTTTAGCTTGTTTCTGACCTCTAAGTTTGTCCACTGCCTGCCCTTACCCTTGTCTGTAACCTGACCATGACTGTACTTTGCCTGCCCTGACTTTCTGCTCGTGACACAAGAACGCCTTCTGTCTACTCCTTCGTTACCGCCCCTGTACTTCAGTGGGTGACCATGTTGGAGGTTGGGTGTTCCCTCCAGATTCCTTGTTGTCGTGACAACAATCCGTTCCAATTCTTCTTTTATACATTGATCATGAGCTGTATAGTGACTGTCCACGTTTTCACACCACGAAAGAGAAAAGAAAAAAGGAAGGATTTCCTTGTGTATAATTTGAAAAAAAATAAAAAAAAAAAAAAAAAAAATAATTTTATATATATTAATTATATATAATTAAATTATTATTGAATTATTGGGTCACCTTAAAGTGTTGTGCAGTGAAGGCACAACATTTCCATTCGCATAGAACCAGATGGTTTGGTTGGCAGCAATTTGTCTCCACAGGCTCAGTATTCCGGATGTAGGGAATACAATTATAGCAAATATCTTTGTGAAGAAACAATGTCTTCAAGAGTCTGATGGGAAAAATTGGATCCAAAGATGTAGAGGCATCACTCAACCAAACATTTCTTTTATTATAACGGTAGCATGAAATAAAACTGAACCAACGTGTTTCATGTGGGTATACAATTCGTCAAGTTTCTCTTTAATGTTTTCACACTCATTTTTGGAATAAGAAATCCATACTATTTCATTTATCAGTTGTAGCAGGGTGACCTTAGGTAGTCACATCTTTCTGCCACTAGGTGAAGCAGAGCAGGATACCTGCAAACAACATGTCACCGAAGTTATCTGGCCTTGGTGGGGTAAAAGCCATCCATATATGTTGTCAGCCCCCAGGGGCGTAACTATAGGGGGTGCAGAGGTAGCAGCCGGTACGGGACTGGCAGCTTAAGGGAGCCCAAAACCCTTCTGCCACATAAAAAGACATTAGTATTGTAAAGACACATGATAACTGGGGGGCCCTATTTCATTCTTTGCACCAGGGCCCAGGAGCTTCAGGTTACGCCACTGTCAGCCACAGTAAGCGGTTGACAGCCATTTATAGTCAATGTGGCTGTTTCAGACTTTCCTGGTTCGGCTCTTATTGGGATTAGGAAACGTGTTGGGTGGGTGACTACTCCCATTGTTCCAGGACAGGAATTGTGAAGGTCTATGTGGATCTATACAAAGACAGTTACTGCAGGTGATCTGGGGGTGTGATTGCTACCTGAAGTTGGGAGCAGCAGAGCTGAGGAGAGAGTTCCGCCATCGAGAGGCTTGAGGGAAGCCTTTACAGTATGGTGACTGTACTGGTGTATATTGGTGGTACTGGACGTTAGTTCCAGACATGTATAGAGAGGGACTGTGTTTGTGTATAGCTAGTGGCTAGACGGCCAAGGTTTTGTATATAGTGGGGCAGATTTATCAAAAGTGTCTTACTTCTAGACAGTGTAAACTTAGACTAGACAGTCTTAAAATGCGCCAAATTTCTCATAGTGTTGATAAATCTGGTGCAGGTTAGAACTGTCTAGTCTCAGTTTGCACCATCTTTAAGTTGGCTTACTTTTACGCCAGAATTTGGTCGCACATCCTGGCACATTTCTTGTCTCATTAAAACCACGCCCCTTTCTGAGAAACCACACCCACTTTTACAAAGCCACACCCCATTTGTCGGATGCGGCGCAGAAGCGTCTGAAACTGTCTAAAACACATAGTAAATATGGCGAAAAGCTTGTTTTTGCCGCAAATTGAGCCAGAATTCTAGCGAAACTGCCTTGATAAATCTGCCCCATTTTGTTTTGTTTCTGTACATTTTTCTTGTGCCGGAATAAAACAGGCTGAGGCCAGAAAGAAGAAGCCTTTGTCAGTGTGCCATTAATCGCGGACCACAACGGCGATCCATGAGCTAATGACCCCTGACACTGTCCAAGATGGCGGCTAGGCGAGAGTGAGGTCTCACAGTATATGATAGATGTTGGCGGGTTGTTTTTAAAGAGCTCCTAATTCCCTGCATAGTATTAAATCATTAATTTTTTTGCTGTCTACATCCCCAAATTTTTTGGGAAAAATTAGAAATTTTATTTCAATTGTTTTTTCATTTAATTTAAAAAAGACCCCACTGTTTAAAAAATTTTTCAAATAGTGAAAAAAAAAACAAAAAAATAAAAAACTATGAATTTTTTCTTAATAGAAAAACAAAATGTCTTTTTTTTCCACATCAGGATCATTTTGCCTCTCCTTTCCTTCCTAAACTCAACCTTTACTTTTAAAAATGCTAAAATCATCAAAAAAAAACGACCCGTCAGAAAGTATCAGGTTACATTTGCTAAAAAAAAGGCTATGAAAGGGGGAGAAGGAGGGGTGTGGGCCCCAAAAACAATTTTGCAAAAAAACCACTGTTTTCAGCCTGTTTTCTCCAACTCCATAATTGGCCCTCACGAAAACGGGTTCCCCAATTGACCCCCGGGCTTCCCTTGCCCCCTTCCCCCTATGGGGGGGCCTACCTTTCCCCCCCCACACCCCCGGGACCTGAGAACAGGGGGGGTTTGGAGGAGTCGGCTTTCTCTCTCCCACATTGCACCACCAGGTCATTCCCCCTGTAACCCTCCATTTTTTCCCCCTTTGGGTTTTCCAACCCCGATCTTTGGCCATTTTTCCTCGATCGCAGTTGTTAAGACCCCCTGGCTCACCCCCCCAGTTTCTGGATCTTTTTTGCTGCTGGCTTAAAACACTTCCTCTCTACTCAAAAAACCCTTTCCATCATGGATGTTTTAAAACACCCCATTGTGACCCCTTGTTCCTTTCTGCCTCACTTTTTCTTTCACTAACCTCTTCTCTTGGCCTCTCGCGTTTACTGACTCTCCCCCCCAAAGGGGGGGGAAATTTTCTTGATCTGGTCTTCTGTCTTTTTCCTCAATTTCTAACTTCACTAATTTTCCCTTTTGTTCTCGACCACAACCTTACCCCTTCATTTCACTAATTTTCAGCCCTCTTTTTGGGACAAACCTCTCATCCCAAAAATTCCCAAAAAATTTATCCGCCCCTTTTAATACTCGGGAACCCCCCGCACCATAACAGCCCCCACTCCCCCCCAATCTCCCCCCTTCATGTTGACCAGGCTATCAAACTTAAAACAATGAAACTCTCACAACCACCCCGGCATGTTGGCACCACTGGGACACCGCACCCCCCAGAGTCAGACGCCCGCAGCCTTGGCACAACGCCTCGACTCGCCATCTGCACGATGTTCCAGGTGTGCGAGCGGCTGGGGAAAATCAAAGCTCCCTGCAACTTTTCCCCACTAAAAAAATTTCAGCTTGGATTCCCAAAACCCTCCCTTCACTGCACCAAACAAAAAAATTTTACCTCCCTCATCTCCAACATTTTCACAAAACCCAAAACCCTTTTTGGGGACCCTTCCCACTCCCCCTAAGGCCAAAAGCTCAGCCCCAGTCCGAGCTCTGTGCTAAAAGCCCGGGCCACTCACTTCAAAAAGAAAATTAAAATTTATCCAGAAAAAACATATCTCAGTTCCCAAGAAAAATACCCATCCCCATCCCTCCCGCAGCCTCAATCTACTTTCACCCCTTGACCGACGACGAGGAAGAAGTGTCCAGGCTTTCCTGTCTGCACGCCCCCACCATGCCTTACTGCCCCATTCCTTTTCCCACCCGTCCATTTCTATTTTTCCGCTGTCCTCTCTACCTTAGCTATCAAAAACCTCTCTTCCCCCCCCGGGGTTTTTTTTCCATTTTTCCTTCAAAACCAACCCCCATCAAAACCCTTTAATAAAAAAAAGCCCTTGGACCCGTCCTGTGCTGAAAAACTACCGACCAGTCTCAAAAACCTGCCCTTCACTCAAAACCCTGGAAGCTTGGTTTACTCTTCCCTAACCCCAAATACCCCTCTCTACAAAAACTCTTTCTTGCCCCCTCCAATCTTTTTTCCCCGACTTACACCCACGGAAACTCCCCCCTTAGTTAAAGTCTCAAATGACCCCCTAACAGCAAATTCAGGGAAAAACTCCCCTTGCTGTTCTCTTGGTTCTTCTGCAGGGTTTTTACAATGTTGATCCCCAACTTCCCCTCAGCATGTTTTTCCCGCCTTTGGCCTCCAGGACACCGCTCTTGCTTTTTCTTTTTTACCTGTCTGATCGCTCCTTCAGTGTCTCATTTTCTGGTTCTATCTCCTCTCCCTCTTGCGGTTGGGAGTTCCTCAGGGATCATTTCGGGGTCCTTTTTCCCTTTTCATTGAAAACCCCAGCCCCCCATTGGACAAACCACAGAAAATTTTGGCTCCAGTACCATCTTTTTGCTGGGGGACCCCCCCCAATTATCACCTCTCCCGAGACATCACTCCAGCCCTTCTAAAAAAAACACCGTGACTGTCGGCCGTTGTCTCTGACATAAAGTCCTCTCCCATCTGAAAAAAAACCCACTAAGACTGAACTTCTTGTCTTTCCGCCCCAACCCAACCCCCCCTCAAATTTTGTTTCTGTTTGTGGTTCCCACCATTTCTCCTAGGCAGAGGCCCGCGTTGGGGGTTAATATTAGATTTGCTGACCTTCACCCCATATAACCAACCCCCTTTGCCCCCTCCTGTCAACCCTGCACCTAAAAAATTCCCCAAAAAATCCGTCCATTTCCCACTGTGGAAACAACTCAAACTCCTTTTGTTGCTCTTTTTCTTTTCGTTTGACTACTGTAACTCCTTGCTTATGGGTTCCCTCTCTAAAAAACTCTCCCCTCTCCAATCGTCCTAAAGCAGCCCAGGTTCATTTTCTCTCCGCACATATTGACGCCAAAACCCTGTGTCAGTCACTGTATGGGTGCCCATTCAGTACAGGAAAACGTATAAACTCGCATTCTCATCAAAAAGCTCCCACACGCGAACCCCCCTAAACATCCCTCCCTCGTCCTGTTTTTACCACCCGACCGTCTCTCCGCCTCTTGGATATCAGGTTTCCCCACTCATCAATCCCCGAACCTCCCATGCCCATCTAAAGATTTCCACGGGGCCCCCAAAATTTTTCGGGAAATGCTCTGGGGGGCGTTCAGGCAAAACCAAAAACCCTCACAGTTTTAAGAGGGCCCGAGAACACACATTTCAGTCTGGCCTACCAAAGACCCCCCAAAACTGCTACAACACATTTGTCACTCCCCCCCCACTAGGGGCACTAGGGCATTTTCTGTTTTTAAAGATTACTGTAGGGGGGGGCGGTTTCATCCATTTTCCTGTAAAACCACCCCCTTGTATGAAACAAGGCTGGCCCTTTTGAAAAAACTTTGGCATTTTCTTACCGGTTTTCACCAAAACCCCTAATAGATTGAAAACCTAAAGAGGGGGGGGGCCCCACCCCTTTTGTTCTATTTGTAATTTACTTTAAATTGTGAAATTCTGTACGTTTACCCTTGAATTTTGTAAACTGCTGCGGAATATGTTGGGTTAAAATAAAGTTTAAATATTATTATTATTATTAAGACTGAGATAGAAGCAAAGGGCTTAGGGGAAAAGAGCTGAGGAGCTCCACAGGCACTTTTTGGTTGTTATCCTTTCACATAAAAGCTCGCAGGACCTAGCAATGTGAAAGGGAAATTGAGCCAAAACCGTTAAGCCCATTGCAGACAGCTGTTTCGGGATATTTGCCCCTCGTCAGTGCAATGAGAAGTTATGGTTGGCTGGGTGAGGGCCCAAGGTGGCTTCAAAAAGGGAAAAAAAATTCTCCTTGAGGGAGAGGAACCAATAAATTGGTCAGTGTGGGGTTTTAAATTGCTATTAAACCTCCCGACTGTTTTCATAAAGCAAAAGGCTTATGGAAAAGAGCTGAGGGCCCCACCGCACTCTTTGGATGTTTTTTATCCTTAGTTCACATGCAGTCGAAGGGGCCTCGGGCAAGGGCCCCCGAAAAGTTTTTTACACCCACGATAAGGGCAAATACTCCGAAACAGCTGTTGTAGTTTAAAAAAAACAAAAAATGGTTTTTGGCCTCAAATCCTTTCCTTTTGTAAGGCCCTGTGAGTACATGTGAAACGAGGTAACTACATAAAATAAAAATTGCCTTGGAGCTCCTCATTTTCTTTTCCATAACCCCTTTTGTTTATGAAAAAAACATTCAGTGGGGTTGAATGGCAAATAAACCCCCAAAAAACCGACCAATTTTTTTTGGTTTCCCTCTCCTCAAGGAGAGATTTTTCCCCTATAGAAGCAGAGAGACAGAGATGCTGCAGAAAGCTGTAGTGTTATATCTTACCCTAGTGTTTAACTCACAACTGAAAAAGTCATCATGCTCCACTCATCCGGCTCTGTGCAAATTTGGTCTGACCGTTTACTTGGTTGTCACAAGATAGGACAGTGTCCAAGGCAACAGTGTTCTCAAAAGCAAGCCATTTTTTTCATTATTGAAAATGCAATGTTTCATCCTTGCAAGTCCTTTTCAAAGCCATAGAAAATCGGGCTTATAAGCTCTGAGTGTCATTTAATATCTTATGCTGCTTCGCGGAGGCTAAAAAAAGTTTTGGGGGAGCAGGATCTCCTCTTCTGTGTGTGGGTGAGTTTTTAGGGAGACACATAGCAGCTAGTTCCACCCACAAGTCGGGGACAACAAAAAAAATTAAAGGGAGGGAAATGGAAAAATGCTTTTTGATACATTTCAAAAAGGGAATTTAAAAAATAAATGACAAAAAAAAATAGTGCACCCTCATAAAAACACATGACAGCTTATCCTAAAACATTTATCTGAAATTATAAGATCTGTTTTGTAAAAGGTGTTTGCGGCAGCTTTTTTTGTGGTGGTTTGGGGGGAATGCAAATTTTGGGGGGAATTGGGGCCTTGTATAAAAAAACAGAGCTCTGACTGCTCTAAATAAATGGTAAAAAAACAGATAAGCATACAATTGTGGAAGTATGAAGCCAACAAAACAAAGTAGCGCACAAAGGTGGATATTCATGGAGGTCAGTGGTACAGAAAAAGGGTGACCTATGTAAACATCCCATGCTATGCATTAAGATAGGTGCTTCTGTGTAAAAGTTATTCTTAGAAGAGATGTTATAGGGGTTTTGCCACGATCTCATTTCATACCTCCTGTATCCAGCTCTTCAGCTCTGTGTGCTCAGAAGGGGCGCGTGTGATTTGTTTGAATTGCATATCATGTGACCCAGCAGGATGACATCACCAGGAATTTCCTCTCTGTAGTCAATGGAAGGACTGTTTATGTATAAAATTGTAAGTCGCTACACTGTACTTCATAGGTAACATTTTTGCTTTACAGCACAAGGGTCCTTGGTTCAAACCCCTGCAGGAACTTAACCTGTGGATTTTTTTTTCTCTTTATCAATGCACTTACCTCATTGAGGGTTCTTTTTTTTATTTGCACTGTTTGACTTATTACTAACTAGTCCAAAGGACAGGAATAGAATGACAGCACCCGGGGTTTGAACACTGAGTAGCTGCCTGAGAGGAGAAGTGATGTCTGAGCATGTGCGACCAGGACTGAGGAGCTCACAGCCTTGATCGTATCCCCTGGAGATGAGCTGTAAACAATGGATCAGTAAAGGAGCAGCTAAAACAAAAACGGTGCAGAATTTTTAATAATGATGAATGGTGAAAATGTTTGTTATTTAATTTTCTAACTTCCCATGTCAATTTTACTGTGTGGCAAAACCCCTTTAAGATGATGCCCTCCTTTAAGAGGCACCAAGATCTGGAATAGACGTCCAAGTTGGATGGGGTTCATACAAGTGTCTCCAGGTCGTGATTTTTACCTTGTGTCCTTGCCTCTACTACTTTTAAAACTCACCACCCCCATCCCACCTTGCAAAGGTTAAAAAATAGAGCTCAGTAGTTTTAGAATATTAAGACTCACTAGCAAACATACTCCACAGATGTTACATGCACATTTTTAGAATTTTATACATAAGGCTAAATATGTGTGTTACTGAAGAAATATCCACAGTGTCTAATAGAAAATGATTGTGTGTTTTCAGAATGTTGTGCACATTTCATTTCATGGAGGCAGAACTAATGAGATGTCTTTGCTTTCAGCAAAGAAATTCAGCAGCAGTAAAATGTACAGAGAAGAAAGGGTCACTGGATTTATATTGTAAATCTCTCAACATGATTTTTGAGCTTTTGATGAAAAAGAATTGGTTGGAGATTTTTCTCCCTTAACGTTTATGATCTCAACTGTTTATAAAAATGGATGTTCTGGTACGAGGAAAGCAAAATGCAATGGTCTCGGGACTGCAATATGAGATATCATGGTGTGAGTGCATATAAAAATTTGTGATATTAAGACAAAAGGGTCACAGTTTTTCAAACTTGCTTTGAACACCATGATGACTCAGTGTTTGGTACTGTTGCCTTGCATTGCTGGGGTCCTGGGTTCCAATCACACCAAGCACATCATCTACATGAAAATTGTATGTTTTCCCCGTGTTTGCATAGATTTACTATTGATAGAGTAATCTGAAATTAAGATTGTGAGCTCCAAAGGGGACAGGGACTAATGTGAATAATGACTCTGTATAAATGGCGCTATATAAATTAATAAAATAAATAAAAATAAAATAGTGTACAAATCAATATAATCTACATTTAGAATAAATTTACACTTTGCAGAATTGCTGCAGATTTTTTTCCCTCAGTTTTGCAGGCAGATAATCTGCAGGGGTTTGTATCAGTACCAGTATGTAGTATTGATCGAACTGTTCTAAGAAAGTTAAGTTCTAGTAGAACTTCTCGAGTTATTAGAACTCCAACAGCACCGAACATTTTAATGTTCGTTCGAGTAAAGTTCTAGTTCTAGTTCGACACGCCATTTTCAATTTAGTTTTTTGGTGCCATCCAATCACCTTTCTGCAGTGGTGGGCATCCAATCACCTTTCTGCACTTTTGGCGGCCATCCAATCAGTGCAGAGAACAGAGAAGTGTCAAAAACTTCATCGATGAGGTGTAGGGCTCTCATTGGCTGCTAAAATCACATGACCCTGTTATATATACAGTATTTCACTGTATTACCTTGTGAACACCATTTTCAGCTCACACTCTGTACTGGACAGACTGCTCTTAGTTAGTTAGATTGCATTTTCCTCTCCGTAGACAGCGATAGGGAGTTTGGTATTGCTGGCTGCATCTTTCCCACACCCAGAAGCTGTTATTTGGTGACATTTGCAGGCTCACATAACGTCTAACTCTTATATACATGGATATATATTATACAGAGCGCTTGGATTTGCTAAATCATACTCGGTGCCCAAAAGTACTGTTTTTGCAGTTTTGGGAGTTCAGTAATTGTATAACACACCGTCTCCAAATCTCCTATGTGTCAAAGGGGCTTTTGGACAGGATGCAGGGCCCTGTAGCAGCTGTTACCGCTGCACCTCCTATAGCTACGCCCCTGCTTGCAAACTGTCCTCATTTTTTCAGTTAACCATTGAAAGGAATGAAGTATTTTAGCCTCTCAAATATTTTCTGTCACTCTTAGAGCCAAATTTTCTTCTCTAAGTTGCTCCACGTATCCGGTTTACTGTTATGGATGGTAATTACAGCTTCTCCTCACCTGTATAGGTATAAAAATTAGGCCGTGTTCACACGGCTTATTCCCGACGGATTTGTGAGCCGTATTGAGCTCACAAATCCGCCGTGAATAAGGGGCGGGACGGGGGCGGGGCCGGAGCGCGGCGGGGGCGCCGCTCCCGGCCCCATAGACAATGCATTGTTTACGGCGCGTTCGCGCCGTAAATAATGTGCATGTCACTTTCTCCTCCCGCAGCGGATTCGCCGAGCGGGGAGGAGCGGCGGATTCCACTGTTCTCTATGAGAGCAGTGGATTACCGTAATTGCTGCCGCGGATTGGCGCCATACTGCATCGCAAATCCGGCGCGCAGTACGGCGCCAATCCGCGGCAAAATAAGCCGTGTGAACGAGGCCTTAAACAGAATATCGTCTCCCATAGACTTTAATGGGGTTCGAATAGAACTTTGAACCGAACTCAGAAGAGTTTGAGGTTCTAATCGAACTAGAACTTTTTACTGTTCGCTCAACACTATAAGTATGCTGTGCTGATTTTCTATGTGGTAAATCGCCTATGTTGTGCATTTGTAAATTTTCAGGATATCAATTTTTGCTGTAGAAAGAACAAGGATTTGTTGTGGATTTTCCCTATTGACTTGAATGGGGAAATCAAAATATGTTTTTGAATCCTTTTAAACTACCGGCAGCAGAGGCAATATGAATACAGGTGTGCACTGTGATGGTAATGTGGACCTACTGATGGTGTGCTGGGACTTGTAGTGTACTCGACTGAGAAGAACCACAGATACAGAAGCTCTGGGGTCTTGGCAGACTTTACTTATGGGACTTTGCTTCAGGATGTCCAATTACAGCTTTCACACACTGCATTTCCAATAATGACAGATTTTTAATCTTCAAGAAGGTTACATGTACTGCTGTTGCAGGATTTTATATTACAGTCAAGCAGGGAAAAAAAAACACTCCAGTTCTTTGGGGCTTGTTCACAGCTCAATGGCTGAACTAACATGAACCCAGTAGCTAGCAACTCTGCCATTTATACTGACTTGGAAAAAGATCACAGGTGCAGCTAATTGCTTGAGCAAGATGAAAAACTGCACACCAACTTAACACTTATTCACACCAGCATGCAGAAAAGCCGCAGTATAATGCATGGGGAGATTGCACAAATGCAAAGTAACCAATGAAACAACCACTCATACAACCTCAGGGCATGAGGGAGGTGGTTGCCGGTACTACAATTGCATATAATAAGGCGATACAAAAGTGTGCCATAAATACAGATACATGTGGTGCACCATGCTGGCTTACAACCTATTAGTGACACCCATACGATTAGACCAGGCGGGCTGCCCGGCATTTTCTAAGTGTCCAACACAACACTGGCACACTCTGCTCCCCAGCACTGTTGGGCAAATAAAAAAGGACATACTGGAAAAATATTAAATATGAGGTATAAGTTGGTAATGGGGCCCCATAACACAAGCTCACAAGCCTCTTCACGGCTCCTCATGTCTTGTGAGTCACTACACTAACAATTTTACAGAAAAAACATACAGAAAATGTTACATTACTTACTCAAAAAAACATTCCAGGTCTTTGGGGCTTGTTCACAGCTCAATGGCTGAACTAACATGAACCCAGTAGCTAGCAACTCTGCCATTTATACTGACTGGGAAAAAGATCACATGTGCAGCTAATTGCTTGAGCAAGATGAAAAACTGCACATCAACTTTAACACCTATTCACACCAGCATGCAGAAAAGCCGGGATTGCCTGCCCGCACTTCTCCAGCAGTCTTTCTATACTAGCTAATATAGCATTTATCTACTCCAGTAAAAGACCTAGGAGTTCCCTATTCCTCTAGAAATACTGAACCTGGCAACTGACTACATAGGGCTAGCAGCCTCTGTAGCTTCCTCCTCACTGGCAGTATCTCTTTGTGTCTTCATCTATTTCTGTCTGTGTTTCTTGGTCTGTCTGTTACCTATTTCTTCTTTGTTACTCTCTCTTGTACTCTTGTTGAGTACTTCTCCTTAACATGTCTGTTGTTACTGACCACTGCCTGCCTCTGCTCCACCGCTGGCTGATGGGAAGATGACCACTTTATTCTGCAGTTCTCCAACAATAACTAACAGCCACTGAGCCCAACTGAATTTAATCTGTTTAAAATGTCAGGATCGTATATGTTTTCTCTGCTGAATGTTCCCTGGCAACTCCTGATTGGCTTCTGGACTGCAAATGATACGGGTGCTTAAAGCACCAGTATCCTCAAATAAATGTGCAAAGTCACCATAACTTTTATCCACATATGTACAGTACAGTATATAAAAAAACAGATAGAGTTGAAACCAGAAGTTTATACACTATATAAAAAGATACATCTGAATGTTTTTCTTACTATCTGACATGAAATCAGAATAAACCTTACCTTTTTTAGGTCAATTAGGAACCAAAATGATTTATATTTGCCAAATGCCAAAATAATGAGAGAGAGAATTTTTTAAGGCATTTTTATTACTTTCTGCAAAGTAAAAATTTTACATACACTAGGATTACTATGCCTTTAAACAATTTGGGACAGCCCATATGATGATGTCATGTCTTTGGGAGCTTCTGATGGTTTATTGGCAACATCTGAGTTAATGTATTTTAACTGCACACCAGAAACACACTGTTTCTGTGTGTAACAACATGAGGAAGTCTTAAGAAATCAGCCAAGACATCAGGAAGAGATTTGTGGACTTGCACAAGTCTGGAGCATCCTTTGGTGCAATTTCCAGATACCTGAAGGTGCCATGTTCGTCTGTATAAACAATTATACACAAGTACAAACAAGATGGGAATGTCCAGATATCAAACCTCTCAGAAAGGAGATGGGTTCTGTGTCTCAGAGATGAACGTGCTTTGGTTTGACATGTGCATATCAACCCAAGAACAAAAGCAAAAGACCTTGTGAAGATGCTGGCGGAAGGTGGTAAGATTGTGTCATTATCCACATTGAAACAAGTACTGTATCAACGTGGGCTAAAAGGCCATTCTACAAGGAAGAAGCCATTACTCCAAAAGAAATGCAGATTAATTAAACTGTTTGGCCATAATAACTAGAGATGGGCGAAATGATCCTAACGAAGTGGAATTCGTTTAGAATTTCAGGAAAACTTCGGTTCTGAACGAAGTCGAAGTTTGGGGTACTTCGGGTGAACGAAGTGTGCTTTTGATTGATAAAATGGCTGCGAGCACATGGAGTTACATGGGGTAAAGCACTCTGGGAGGAAGAAGGGCATAGCCTGCATGACATGTGCAGAGATGAAGCCAATCAGAGACCGGCGGGATTCTGTGACGTCACCGCACTATATAAGTCCGGGCGCGAACCTTGGGAGATCATACCGCTCTCACTGTACTGATCAGGGAAGGTGCTGCCGCGGCTGATTGTTACTGAAGAACTGATTTTTATACAGCGATTTTTGTGGGGTGTCTGAGCTTGTCTGAGAGACTGCTTCTCTTAATGTTCTATTTCTGATTTTTTGGGGTATTGGATCTGAAGTCCAGTGTGTGTCCACTGCAGCTGCATATACATTTTAATGTTCTTTCCAGAAATTAAATATCCAAGGGGGATCTGCCGTTCCTGTTGTATTCATTTAAAGAAAAAGGTTTTTTAAATACAAATCCATTTCATTTTTGGCCTGCTCAATTCTTTTGCTCAATTTACATCAGGGGTTTTTTAGCCTTGTTTTTCTGCTGTGGTGACCCCCAAGAAACCGCCTTTTTCACCGCCAAAAAAATAAAATTTTTCCTTTTCCATAATTAAAAAGGGAAAAGGTTAATTAAATTTTTTCTCTTGTTGTAGCGAAAAAAACATGGCCCAATTTAAACCGTACAAAGCTGTGTTTGGGGTTGCTAAATTGTTTGGCGAAATTTTAAAATATGGGTTTAAATTAGCGTTGTTTTTCTGCTGTGGGACAAAAAAAAAAACCGCCCTTTCCCCGCCAAAAAATTAAAATTTTTCCCTGTACCAAAAATTCACAAGGAAGGTTAATTGAATTTTTTCTCTTGTTGTGTAGCGTAGAAAAACGAATTGAAACCCCGTACAAAGCTAGTAGTTTGGGCTGCTAAATTTCTTTTGGCAATTTACATCCAGGGTTTAATTAAGTGTTATTTTTTTTTGTGGTGACAAATATAAAATGTCTTTTTCACCCCCAAAAAAATACAAATTTCTGTCCCTTTAATTCAAAGGAAGGATAATTAAAATTTTTTCTCTTGTTGTGTAGGTAAAAAAAAACACGCTTTTTGAAACACGCTACAAAGCTGTAGTTTGTGGTTGCTCAATTGTTTGGCACAAATTACACCCAGGGGTTAATTAAGCTTTGTTTTTCAGCTGTGGTGAGTAAAATAAAACGTCTTTTTCCTCCCAAAAAAATTTTTTTTAAGTCCCCATAATTCACAACGAAGGTTAATTACAATTTTTTCTCTTTTTGGGTTTAGCGTAGAAAACACGCAATTGAATCGTACAAAGCTAGTAGTTTGTGGGGTTTGCTAAATTTTTTTTGGCGCAATTTAACCCTGGGGTTAATTAATCGTTGTTTTTTGCTGTGGTGCAAAAATAATGTTCTTTTTCACCGCCAAAAATTAAAATTTTTCCCGTAGCATAATTCCAAGCGAAGGTAAATTTTAAAATTTTTCTCTTGTTGTGTACCCCTTTAGAAAAACCCCTTTGTCCCACGCTACAAATTTAAATAGTTTTGGGGCTGCTAATTCTTTTGCCGCAAATTACATCCGGGGGTTTTTAATTAAGGTTGTTTTCTGCTATGGTGACTAAAATAAACCGTCTTTTTCAGCCAAAAAAAATTAAAAATTTTCCTGTACATTTTTCACAACGAAGGTTAATTAAAATTTTTTTTCTTGTTGTGTGCGTAGAAAAACACGAATTGTAAACACGCTACAAAGCTAGTATTTTTGTGGCCGCTCAATTCTTTTGCACAATTTACATGGGGGTTTAATTAAGCATTGTTTTTCTGCTGTGGTGACAAAAAAAAAACTGTCTTTTACCGCCAAAATTACAATTTTCCTGTACCAAATTCAAAAGCGAAGGGTTTAATTAAATTTTTTCTCTTGTTGGGGGAGCGTGAAACAGCAATTGAAAAACCGCTACAAAGTAGTAGTTTGTGGCTGCTAATTCTTTGGCGAAATTTTAAAAAAATTTGGGGTTAATTAAGCGTGTTCGGGGTTTGTACTTAGTAAAAGAAACTTTGTTTTTCACTGCCACGAAAAAATTTTCTGTAGCATATTCATATCAAAGGTTAATTTAAGCCTGTTTGTGCTTTTTATTCGTAAAATACACAGATTTTTTTAAACTTTTACATAAAGGGTAAATTTTTTCCCCCCAGTTGTGAGCGCAATTTATATCCAAGGGTTACCCCAAGCTTCTTAGTGGGTTCATTTGGAGTCAAATACGGGTGTGTATTTATCATATAAGTATCTTCATAAACATTGTCTGTACATTTTTGAACAACAGTATGCAGCAGAGAAGTGGAGGTCTTACCCGGGGCTTAAAAGGGACAAAATTCCGGCCCCCCGGGAGCACCAGCAAGGGGGGGGGTCGCAGCAGGGGGTCCCGGTGGGGGCCACAATGCGCTGTCAATTTGTGGTGTGTAAATTTTAATAGCAACCCAAGGGTTCCGGATTGGTTGATAGGGTCTTTCCCCCTTCCCTCCCAGATGACATCTGACAAACCCCGCCAAGAGTCGGTGGGAACGCAGACACAACCCTTGTTGGATGGCCCCGGGGGCGGGTCGCGGCCCCCACCCGCCTAACCCCCCTCTGTCCCATCTGGTTCCCAGCCAGAGATTACTTGTGGGCTGGGCTCAGCACCACTATATGCGAGGATGAACAATTTGAGGAGGGGGAGTCAGCAGTACTTGGCAGGAAGAAATGGGGCCCAAAATCCCCGTTTTTTTGCAGTAGGCGGCCAAAAATATAGATGTTGGGGAGTGGCATGGGAGGTCATTTGTGAGGGGTCAGCCTCTGCATCCAAGACCGGTGAGAGGACAGGGGAGTGACGAGAAACACAAATGATGATGTGTAGCCCCACCGCACCTGGGATCCGGGGGTGAGGCAAGGGGCTTCACATCGCAGGAGAAGGGGGGGTTAGCTTGCGGTCAGGCAGCGGCGCAGCCGCAAATGGGTGGGGTGGCCTGGGCTCGCCGGATAGCAGCTGTTGAGGTTGGGGCCCAAGCGGCCATGGGTAAAAAAAACCCCTTCGCGGTCCAAAAAAGTGCGGCAAGGGGCTCATGGGGGCGGGGGGCAGTAGTCACTCAGGCGGGCCGTTGGCGTAAAATCCGATACTCGGCGGGGGGTGGCGTTCCCTTTTCTAAGCACGGAGGAGCCGAATATGGGTATATGAGAAATTGTTGGGGGAGAAAGGAAACGTGGCCAGGGAGCTAACGTTGGGTACCAGGCCCTGCTTTTAACACATTTCAGCGTCACCATCCCTGGCCCCGGGGGGAAACGTGGCTTTAGATGTGGTGGTCCATCTGCCGCCGCAGCAACAGCAGAGCAGGCCCCGTGGCCGCAGCCATTACAGCCGTCAAGGCTCCACACCTCTGCAGAAAGGGGGCTGTTTTCTTTTACTCACTCCGGGGCCCGATGCTCTTGCTCCCGTATCTGGCGCAAGGTCGTTCAGCAGGGGGATGCAAGAGAAACAGAATGCGCCAACCCTCCTAAGGTTGCAGCAGCTGCCCCGCTCTGTCCCAAAATTGTTGGTACTGCATCCCCTCCCCCTTTAAAATGGTTGACTCTGCACCGTTCAGAGAACTAATGGCTTGTCCGACCGAGAGGGGAGAGTTCCAACCGTAATTTCTTTTCCAAAAAAGGCGACCGGGCACCTTAAAAAAAATTTATGTAGAAAAAGGGTGGGCCGCCCCTTGAGCTTATCGGTTTGTTCCAAGGTGCACGGGCAGCGGGGACGTCGGGACTTACTAGGTCAGGGCCAGTACGCCTTTAGGCCCACTGGGTAAATTGCTTCCCCCCAGGCCACCAAACTTGGACAAGAGACAGAAAGAAAGCCATAATTCCAGCTATAGTCAAAAACCCTTTTTAAAGGAGTTCCAAACCAGAAATTTTCTACGCCAATTTTCCCCAAAATAAAATTTTCCCCAAACCCAGCAGCAAAAATAAATTTGCAGATTCATAATGTGGGCCAATACTTCATTCTCTGTTTCTCTAAAACTGAAAATTCTCATGTTTGATATAGGATGTGTGGCTGGGTTCCCTGGCCATAATCTCATTAAGGGAGTTATGGAAATCATTGATTATGGCCAAGATTTGTTTGCTGTATAATTTTTCTTTTGACTAGTTCCCTTTGGGTTTCGCTCCTGAGCAAAAGGGAAGGGGTGTCGGTGTCTATTCATTCTTCTCCCACCTCGACTCAATAGCATATCTGTATTAATTGGAATAGCTGCCCAAATAACCCATTATGCCTGCACATGCTAATCCAGGAACCCATAACTGGATTGGGTAATATTAACATAAAACAGATATAATACTGTACCTCACACACAATATTTATAAATAAAATGATTAAACAAACAGAATTAAAAATGTGTCCCCATAGGCTAATTTTCCTTACAGACACCGATGACTCCACCATGGTATGGATTGGGTTACCTTCATGGTATTTTGATGGATACCAGTGACAGAGTCACAAAACATAGTTTGAATAAGATCTTAAATTATTCACAGTGGATGCAAGGTGCATTTTGTAAACAAATGTTATTGATAAGTGCCATATACATTATATTTATTTTAAACTAATTTCCGTTAACATCAGACAACTGTCATGGGGACTGGCGTGGGTGCCGCGGTGCCCCGCGGCCGCCCCCCTGCTGCCCGGTCTCTGGCGCCGGCTCACTGACCCGCGCGTACCCGCTGCTGGATTTAAAGGGCCAGCGCACCGTTAATTAGTTATTGACGCCCGCTGGTCCTATATACGGAATACACCCCTAGCCCTCTCTGCCAGTTTGTTGGTGTGCTTTGCTTTGTCTTGAGAGTGTTGGAAGTCCTGTCTGATTACCCGTGTACCAGTCCGTTCCGCTACGTTTCCTGACCTTGCCTGTTTGTCGCCTGCCCTGACCTTCTGCCCGTCTCTGACCACGAACCTCTGCCGCCAGTCCTGACATCCTGCCTGTCCCCGACTACGCCTCTGGATTATGATTCTGTACCCCGCATTTCCCCGGCCGCCATCGCAAGCAAGTCATGTCAGGGGTAGCCTGGTAACCTGGTAACCTGGTAGCCTCACGCCGCAGCAAGTCCATCCCGCTTTACCGGACTCTGGTGAATACCGGGGGCTACTTAGACTCCGCTCCCTGGTGTGGCTTAACTATCATCGCTTGCGGTGGTCCAGCGAATCCACCAAATCATTACAACAACACATGAGGCTCTGCACCAAATAAATTGCTTAAAAGGGTGTTCCAAAAGTATTAACCCCTCATTAGTCTTTAAAGAGGTTTTATCACTACAAAGATTAGCTTTCAACATGAAGGGAAAGTTAAATGAAGACTTTTTCTTTTTTGGTCAACAGATTTTATTTTAGTCATGAGGTAAGAGATATTTTATGTGCTCTTGAGTTCACACAAGTTTCTATTTTAACCTGCATTACCTGAACATAACTCTGTTATCTGATTAGCTGAGAGTGCAGAGAGCACTAACAGACTGATGGACTGAGTGCTGGAGAAAAAACTAATTATCTCTAACAAGATTAGCTTCAGTTTACAAATATTGCCATTGTATTCAGTCCTCACAGCACATGTAGCTATTGTTAAATGAAAATAACATCTCCTGCTCTTGTCAGCATAACAGCACAGCTAGAAGCTGAAGATGCTAATCTGTGCTACAGAACCACCCACAGCCTCAGGAGACAAAGTGAGCAGGAGAGCTAATTGTGATTCAGTGAAACATCCTGGGGAAAAAGCCCCTTTATGGTTTAAGGTTGCTTAAGGATAGAAAAGAAAACCCTTACGTTCTGAACTGAGTCCTTCCAGCACTGCGGCATGGTCCAGTGATCATGGCCGATGACCTCGGTTTTCACATGACCCTGGATATTTCATGGTGATGTGATTGGCTGGGATCAGCTATGGCGCTGGAACAAGCAGGTTTACAAGGTAAATGAACACCACTTTAAAGACATCACATTCCAGATTGTGAATACTTTATCAACTTACTTTTCTGTCCATGTTATATTAATAAGAACTGTTTTTGTGTAATATTTAATTAAATAATGCTCTTTCTTAAATTGGATCTGTTAGTTTAATATGATCATTTATGCAAGGGAAGCATATTGCGGCTACAGGTTCATACTCCTAATAGAAAAAATAAGGTATGAAAATGCCATTTGGATAACATAGTAGAAGTGCTGATAGAATTCACAGGACTCAGACGTCCAGTGTCTACATAAGGAGAATGCACTGTACTTATGAATAAACCAGACTCCAGACAAATCTTATTAGTCAAATGGTACAAAATTCTAGTGTGCCATTTTGGATATTAGAAATATGGACGAGCATCTGTATTATGCTACCTTGTACACATGACAGCATATTTAGCTGACACATACACTTTAAAGGGATTGTGTGAGAAACCCCCCAAAAATATGAACATATAATGGAGGAGTACTAAAGATAAGCAGTAAATCTATGTCACAATCCAGTGTTTGAACTACTTATATCAATGTATACACACATATATATGTACACTTTTATTTAAAACAGTCTCCTTTCTACACTGCAGTCATCCTTCAAACCATAAGTCTCTCTGGCTGACTGAGCACAGCACACATGCTCAGTTCTGCCAGTCAGCCTAACCAGGAAGTAACTCAGAATCTGTCCTACTACTGTACTCTGCATTCCAGGACAGGTTTCTGAATAGGAAAGAGCCCTGCAGCCATTTTCTTCATCTATAATGATTATTCCCTGGACAAAACAAGAAGATTTTTCTAATTTGAGGTATTTAGGCATTTTTTCATTATGACATGTAGTTTATGTATTTATTTTTCTTCTTTTCCTGGAGACCCCCTTTAATAAGGTATTCTACTTAGATGATTTTCAAGAAAAATGAGAAGTTACCTAAGAAGTGTCTCTAAAGGCCACCATATAAATTAGAAAAAGTTGTCCAAACCCGACAATTTTGAACAGGTTTTTGGAAATAAGCAGCAACCAAAAGTGTCTGGCTTTTTCCCCTTTACTCATTGAAAACACACAAACAATCTTCACCACTTTCCAAATGATAGAGTGCCTGAACTGCTCCGCTGCAATCTTTTTTTTTTTGCCCAAAGGGGTAGTGTTTACTTTTTTAACCGGGCAAAAATTAAAAACCCGGGACATTTTTAAAGTTTTATCGAAATTTTTAGATCATGCGATAATTTAAAGGGAAAATTTATGGGGCACAACTTTTTAAGATTTTCCCCCCATTTTCGGCCCTTTCCCTTTATTTTGGCAGCCAAACAAATAGCTTACAGAATAGAAAGGCAGGGGGGAGTTTTGTGGTTTCAACCCCAAATTGGGGCTGGGATGTGTATGGTTGCGTTGGGGTTGGAAAAAACAATTTACCTCGTTTTAAATAGAACAGCGGGTTTTCCCGTTTTAGCCCCCATTTTCTTCAGCGTCTCATACAGGGAGGGGCGTCCCCCTTTTGCTGTGTCCAAACAGCCAAGCGAAATTTTTCTATTTTTTTCACAGAGAAAAACTCTACGTTAGTGTGATCCTTACAACCCTTGTTGATCGAGATTGGAAGATTTTATGTAGTTAGGTAAGAATTTTAAAGGGCATCTACCGCTGTAAAGTCACGGGGGGGGGGGGAGGGCCCCGGGCGAACACAGGGAAAAAAAAACTCTTTAAAAAAAATACTGGATAAAGTTTTTACCCCAAAACTTAGTGAAAACATTTCACTGCAAAAGCTTTATTAATAAAAAGTTTTTTTTTTGAAATAAATTTTCCTGGATTTTGGGCCCGCCTTAACTTATAGGAAACATCTTTTTCTAGTAACTGCAAGGGCTCTTTTTTAGGTGCCAAAAAATCCAAATTTTATTATCAGAAAACATTTCTTAGGTGTTCATTTTCAATTTTGGCCCATTCCACCTTTGTTAAAATATCCCCCTTGCACTTAAAATTTTAATTTCCCCAATTTTTTAGTCACCACAGGTGAATTTTAAAGGTGCCAAAAAAATCTTGTATTAAAACGAAAAACATAAAAAATAGTGTTTTTTTTACTTTTGCCCACTACACTTTGTTTAAATTTAGGGACCTTGCACTTTAAAAGTAATACAGCCAAATTTTTTTAGTCAACACCGGGGAATTTAAAGGGGCCAAAAAATACCTTTTATTTTCCGAATACATTACAGATACCCTGTTTTTTTACCTTTGGCGCACTACGCTTTGTTCATTGAGGAAACCCTTTCACTTTAAAAGTGAAACAGCAATTTTGTAGTCACCCCAGGTGAATTGATAGGTGCACAAAAAATACTTTGAGTTTTCGAATACATTCAGAATATGTGTTTTTTTCACTTTTGCCAGGTCCAGATTTGTTGAAAGAGCCACCTTGCAGGTTAAAATTTGGAATCCTGCAATTGTGTAGTTACCACAGGTGAATTGAGTAGGTGCCAAAAAAAATACCTTTTATTATCCATAATACATGACAGATACGTGTTTGTTTCACTTTCGGCGCTCTACTTGCTTTGTTGAGTGAGGCACCTATGTACTTAAATGTGAATACAGCAATTTTGATAGTCACCACAGGTGAAATTGATAGGGTGCCAAAAAAATACCTTTTTATTATCGAATAAATTACAGATACGTGTTTTTTTCACTTTGGCGCAATACAGCTTTGTTTCATTAAGGCTCCTTGAAACTTATATGTGAATACAGCATTTTGTAGTAACCACAGGTGATTTGATGGTGCCTATAAATACTCTTTTATTATCCGAATAAATTAAACATACGTGTTTTTTGCACTTTTGCCACGTCCAGATTTGTTAGATAGTGCCCACCTTGCAGTTAAATTTGAATCCGAGCAATTGTGTAGTTTACCTCAGGTGAATTGTTAGGAGCCAAAAAATACCTTTTATTATCCATAATACATTACAGATAGTGTTTTTTTCACTTCTGGCGCACTACAGCTTTGTTCATTGAGGGCACCTTGCACTAAATGTGAGTACAGCTATTTAGTTAGTCAGCACAGAGTGAATTGATAGGTGCCAAAATTACCTTTTATTATCGAATACATTAAGATACGTATTTTCTTGCTACTTTTGCCCCAGCACAGATTTGTTGTTAGGAGCCACCTTGACAGGTTAAATTTGAATCCAGGCAATTGTGTAGTTACCACAGGGTGAAATTGATACGTGCCAAAAAAATACCTTTTATTATCGGATATACATTTCAGATAGTGTTTTTTCACTTTGGCGCACTTACAGCATTGTTCATTGAGGCACCTTGCACTTAAATGTGTAATACAGCCATTTTGTTTAGTCACCACAGCGTGAATTGATAGGTGCCATAAAAATACACTTTTATTATCCGAATACATTACAGATACGTGTTTTTAGGCAATTTTAGCCCAGTCCAGATTTGTTAGATGAGCCACTACCCTTGCTGTTAAATTTGAATACAGCAATTGTTAGTTACCACAGGTGAATTGATAGGTGCCAAAAAATAATTTTTATATCACGAATACATTTAGATACGTGTTTTTTCACTTTGGATCAGGCCAGCTAACAGTTTGTCGATATATCTTACTTTTGCTGTTTAAATTTGAATACAGCAATTTTGTAGTCACCACAGGTGAATGAAAGGTCCAAAAATACCTTTTAATTTTCGTTATCATTTCAGACAGGTGTTTTTTTTCACTTTTTGGGTAGTCAAGCTTTGTTTATAGATCACTTTGTCAGTTACAATTTGAATTCCAGCAAATTTTGTTTTGATTTGAGGGATTTGAGGGAATAGCTGTGAGTTGCCGTCTTTTAGTAAGGTGACTTTCCAAAAACTCCTTCCATACCTTTCTCAATTTTTTTATTTCTGAACATGGAGCTGGAGCGAAATGCAGGGGGTAAGGGAAACATGGAGGGTAGAGGTACGAGAGAAAGGTGATCCTTCCACCTGTGCTGGCGACAACACGCATGCAGCGGGATCGTTCCGTTGCAGGACCGTCAGGCACCTGTCATCGCGGGGTCAGGGCCTGTTGAAACTCAGAGTAACAACAGCGTAGCCAATCTGTTCATTCAGTGGTTAATCGCAACCTGCAATCCAGCAGTCTTACCTCCTCGTCCTCCCAGTCGTCGGCCCACAAATGTAGTCATCCAGCATCATCGCATCCCGTTCAACTTGAAGCAGCCCAAATGTCAACTCGTGTACACCACCATGTGGTAATCCATTTTCTGAAGAGACCTCTTTGATGACAAAAATGCGGTTGGGGTTCAGAAGGATGTTAAAAGATCAAGAGGCAAAGAAGGATGATTTTGTTTATGCTCTGAGCCCAGTAGTTACTGATGCCACATAAGAGGTGGAGAAGGAAAGTCCGGTCAATCGGCCCAAAAATTCCAGGGCGGTCGGCCAATCGCCTCCTTGCAGTCCTTCTTAATTGTAGCCCGAGGCTTCCTGGATGCATCGAATGTCAGGACGACGAAGTCACCTGTGTTGATGATGATGATGACGAACTTTGTGGATCCACGTGGTCTTTTTCAGCAGAATTTTGCTTGCGAGCGCTTCTTACTGGACGGGAGGAAGGACGATGGGGGTAGTAGTCAGGACGGGTTCCGCCTCAAAAAAAAAAAAAGGGGAGGACACGAGGGCGTGTCCTGAAGTCCGCTCGAATTGATTACTCAGACCTACGGTCAGGGAAACCCCGTCCTCGTCTTATCGCCGGTCAAAAAGTCTGGACCTATCAGCATGGGCAAACCCCTTCTTTGACGCAAAGGGGGGCCTCTGATTCACCCAGCGATGTTCAGTATGCCGACTTTAGCCGTTTAAACGCTTAAGTACGAGGCAAGAACCTTTAGGTGGTTAACACCACCAAACATGTATAGTCACTTGAAGCGAATGCATGTGTGAATGGAATACGGCAACAACTGACCAATAAAGGACACCCCAGGGACTAGTACGCGGGCCTCCAACCATCTGTCCACACCCTCTGTCTTCCGACTCCTACTCCGCAACCACCAAGCGGTTATCGCTGCCCATGTCTATCAGAGCTCATGTTCAGGAATCCAGACCTCCTGCTTTCAGCCTCCAGGTCGCACTAACCGGAGTACACCAGCACCACCATCCTACCACCTGTCTCCTCCGACCAGTTTGATGACTCCTGCACGCCATATCAGCGGCCCTGTCTAGCAGCCAAGCCTCTCTTTTCTGGTCTTCCAGGTTGGGAGCTGAAAGAACACTTTAACCCAAACCATCCCAAAGCCAAAAGCCTGAATGATCGGCATTGCCAGGCTTTTGGCCTTGGAAATGTCTGCCTTCGTATGGCAGACACAGATAGGGTCGCCATGTCATGGGCCATTGCCTGCCCCAATACCAGATTGCTGAGTCAGGCATTTACTTTGCCAGAAAAGCCGTTCCCTGCCCTGGTCAGGCCAGTGTCATCTAAAATTTCCAAGCGCGTTGGTCTGCATATGTGGCCGGGATAAGTCCATCTGACCACAGACACCTGTACCTAGTAAGACACGGGCCAATGGCGCTATATCCTCTGTCGACAGCTCCACTGGGGTGTGATGGGTGGATTCTTGGGGTGTTAGACGGTGGTTCAGGCTCGGCGCACGCTCTTCAAAAAACCGCAGGGATGGTGACAGGGTTCTTATCCCCACCAAGGTCTCTGGTCGGACATACACGTGCCAAAGAGAACACAAGGCCGTGTTTGAAATTAATCTGTCTTTGGAGATCGTCCCACCAACACAAGTCAGGAGCGTGGAGGTCTCCGCAAACGATGTCGAGGCACACTGGCTGAGTGGACAAGAACCTTGTGCCAGGCTGGTGTGTGTGCGTATATCGGTCGGTAAAATCTGGATGCGGCAGCCATTATAGATCGGTAGACTGGAGCAAAAACCCTTGCTGGCATCTATGTCATGAACCTTTGTCGTCCAGAAATTTCTAAAAGAGCTACCCGAGTTTGGGACTGCTGCTGAGGGGATAGGCTCGAGGTCTAAGTTCGCATCTTCCGCTTTTGCAACTGCTTCGTCCGCTGGATGCGTTCGCCAGAGTCAGCTCGGCCTCCCGTCAAACCATCTCATTTGTTGACGTGGAAACCTGATGGTATTCAACCCTCCACAGTGCTCCAGGCCGATTGTGGCAGCAGCGGAATGCCAATACGCAGTACGAAGTGACACATGGCTTGACAAGCAGTGGTGCGGTGACCTCAGGGTGTTGAGCCACCAAAGAGTGGAGGCAGGTGAAAGAGCTCTGCACCATCCTTGCCCAGTTTTGAAGAAGCCACCAAAAAATGGTCAGTGCGGTCGATTCCCTTGTCAGCATGAGCATTGTGGTGATCTTAGTTCTGGAACGATCGTTGGAAACACTCTGAAACAAAAGGTTTCCCGCAGCGGACGGAGGAGGAGACGGACACAGATGCGGTCACGGAGCCTTCTCTCCGTCAAATCCCAAGGCACGGACAGTTTCACAACAAATTTCATCGGTCTTCATTAGGCGAGTGGTTCGGGGTCAGGGCTAGTGCATGTGGCGCATCAGCTCTCAGGTGCATCATCTCAGCGAACTGTCAGGGGCTGGCCTGTGTGAAGCTGCTGCCGGGTGGAAGCGGAGGAGGAGGAAGGAGGAGTATTAACTAGGAAACGAACGTTACCGAGTTCCCTGCCTTTGGAGAAGAGGTTGCGCGCGACAATTTGAGGCGGAGGAGGTAAGATGAGGAAGATCAGTTTGCTTGTGCCCCTCGACACCAGAGGATATCAATGCTCCATCTCTCACATCAGTGGCTTGGATGCTCACATTTCCTACAACATGATCCTCAATTAAGGCATCAAAAATGAACAACAGTTCTGGGTGGACACCTCCTGTATCCTTGGTACAAAACAAAACTCCGCACGTTCCTCCCACCCCCCCAAATAAGAGTAAAATGCAGAAATGGAGACCTTGCTGATTGATCAAACTGGAGACATCTGTTGCGTTGCTTCACGTTCCCCAAATGTCACGGTGTGTTGTGGAAACAACATCCAGCTCGTCGTGAAGCAGTAGAGTGACAAGTAGCGTAGCGGCAGCTGCAGCAGCAGGCAAGGTGGCAGAAGCCTAATGGATGAACTCTGGCAACCTCTTCAATTACCACCTTACAACGCATGCAATGCAGGGCACACATCCAACACACAGAGACCCAGCTTTAAGATCATGAGTATGCACATACTCATCTGCGTTCTCTACACCGATGTTTTTGTATGTGTTCCAGGTTTCCACCATATAGACTTCTGGGGTATACAAAATGGGACGATATGGACGCCGAAGCTCGCTCGCCACGCAATTGAGGGTGTTGTCCTGCCCTGCAGCCAGCTGTCATATCGGAACGGACCTTCAGCACAGCTGGAGGTGTCATTACAGACAAATACTCATTCCGGCTTTCCACAGATAATGTGGATGTTTGACTTCATCAAGATGAATCAGGCATGGATCTCTGATGATGTTGTGGCCCCAATTGGCCGAGGTCACCGGATTAGTTGCCAGTTCTTACTCCATTCCTCTTCAAATACAGAAAAATGGTCCTATTGAAAACACTTTTTTTTAAAATGGATCATTTCTTACTGCCAATTTTTATTCTCTTTTCCCACAGTTACATTTTGCTGGTTTTGCTGTGAGGAGACTGTAAAAGACTAGCAAGGTTTCTTGACAACACCGTATTCCATTTTACTCACTTTATTCTTTAGAAGTTTTCGCGATTTGTCAATGGTTTTGTGGTCATTTGCTGTGAGAGGATACAGCTCTAATTATGGTCTTTGGAAACACAGAAAATGTGGCTTTTTAGTGGACAATTTCTCCCTCACATCTTTTAATAGTGGCTTGAGAAGTCAATATTTATATTTTTTTGGGGTCATGTTTGCTGTGAGATACAGCATAATCATGGTCCTTTGGAACAGAAATGTGGTTTTTAAGTGGCATTTCTACCTCACAATTTGTAAAGTGGCTGAGAAGTCCATTATTTTATAATTTTTTGGGGTCATGTTGTGTGAGATACAAGGCAATAACCATGGTCCGTTTGAAACCGAATTGTGGCTTCTAAGTGGAATTTCTACCCTCACAAATTTTTATCAGTGGTGAGAAGTCAATTTTTATATTTTTTGGGGTCATATTGCTTTGAAAATTGCAGCATACTACAGGTCCTATTATAAAAAAAATGTTGTTTCTAACAGACATTTGTTTTTCAAAATTGTCACAAAAGATGGCTCATCAAGGGTCATGCTTTAATTTTTGGGGGGGAATTTTGCTGTGAAATGCAGCTATACTAAAGGTACTATTCTTAATATAAAATGTTTATAACTGAAATTTGTTCTTCACAATTGTCCATAGTGGCTCAAGGGTCATGCTTTGAATTTTTGGGGGAATTTTGCTGTGACATCGCAGCTATTACTACAGGTACCTATTATAAAAAAAATGTTGTTTCTAAACATAATTTGTCTTCATAAATTGTCCAAAAGTGGGTCTAGGGTCATGCTTTGAATTTTGGGGGCATGTTGCTGTGACATGAATCTATACTACAGGTCCTATTATAAAAAAAAGGGTTGTTTCTAACATACATTTGTTCTTCACAATTGTCAAAAGTGGCTAAATGGTATTTTTTGAAATTTTTGGGGGCATTTTGCTGTGACATCCCAGTATATACAGGTCCTATTATAAAAAATGTTGTTTCTAACAGACATTTTTTCTTCACAATTGTCAAGAGTGGCTCAAGGGTGATGGTGCTGTCAGAACAGGAATAGGTAGGACACTGTTAATGGACACATATTGCAAAATGACTTGTTTTTGCAAGATCTTTAACATAGCTATAAATCCCTGTATTGAGACAACCCATTTAATACATTTAAAAAAGAGAAACAAAGACATGGTGGGATTCCATCCTATTTTAAAAAATGTGTTTTCTAGAATTAAAACTACTAAAAAACTTGCATTGTACAAAATAGTGGTAAAAAAATTCCTCTGAATTTACAAGGGAGGTACAGGAAAAACTTGACCTGATGTAGGTTATTCAGAGGACAGGGGAGTATGGGCACGGCAGAGAACAAAGTAAGAGACAATTTCCTCCAGCAGGGTTGAGTAAAATGAGAAAAAGAATCCCAAGAAAAAGGGCCCCTGGGTGGAACAGGAGCGTTAACCACCAGAAATTTCCAAGTGAAGCTCAATTGGTCCGCACTCATACGGAGTGGGCAAGCGCTACCCAGGACAGGGACAGTATATGTCCAGTAAAAACTAAAATGGGGGTTTTGAAAGACTCCTTTTTCCGGAACTTTTTAATCTTGGGGTCATGCAGGTTTGGGGCTCATGCTGTGGCCCATGACAGGTATAGTCAATGTCCAGTGAACTAAAATGGTGGTTGAAAGACTCCTTTTTTCCGTCACTTTTTAATCTGGGGTCATGCAGGTTTGGGGCTCATGCTGTGGCCCAGGACAGGTATATTCAATGTCCAGTGAAACTAAAATGGTAGTTCAAAGACTCCTTTTCCCGGCACTTTTTAATTTGGGGGTCAGACAGGTTTAATGGTCACACTGCGGTCCAGGACAGGTATAGTACATGTCCAGTTCAACTAAATTGATGGTTCAAAGACTCCTTTTCCGACACTTTTTAATCTGTGGATCAGACAGGTTTAATGGACATACTGCGGTCCAGGACAATCATAGTCATTGTCCAGTTCAACTAAAAGGGTGGTTAAAAGACCCTTTTCCGGCACTTTTTAATCTGGGGTCATGCGGGTTTTGGAGCTCATGCTGTGGCCAGACAGGTATAGTAAATGTCCGTGAAACTAAATGGTGGTTCAAAGACTCCTTTTTCCGGCACTTTTTAAATCTGGGGTCATGCAGTTTGGGGCTCATGCTCCCTTCCAGGACAGGGATATTCAATGTCCGTTCAAGTAAAATGATGGTTAAAATCATACTGCCTTCTGGCACTTTTTAATTTGTGGGTGATGCAGGTTTAAGGGTCAGGCTGTGGTGCAAGACAGGGATAGTGAATGGTCTGTGATTTTTTCTCTGTGGCTTTTATAACCTAAGTGTGTTGCCTAAGATGTAGCACGTATCCATTTGACTGTTGTGGATGTTAATTCCAGCTTCTCCAGCCCTGTTTGGGTGTAAGAATGAAGGTGTTGTTGCTCTCCCATAGACTTTAATGGTCATCGATCATAATCTACCATCGACCATCGAATATCTTGTCGATGATGGTCGACTATCGACCATCGACCGATGTCGATGGCCAACGTAATCGCTCAACACTAGCCAGGAGATCATTATAATCCTCTAATACACAAATATAAGTGAGAATGATTCCTGTGGACACCAGGACCGCTCTGTAGGTGGAATTATTGGCCCTTTTATTTAGGTAGCACAAGCAGGAGATTCTTTTGGTGATCGGGCAAAGTGCTCATCGGTAAAAGAATTGAGCAATCATGGAAATAGGACACAGCGAATATTTCTGGAGCCTGAGAGGGTGGAAATACCATGAAAGGACACCTGGGGAGACATGTATGAAGAAAGGCGCTTCGAAGTGAATTGTCGAGTCTCCTTTTCAGTGTATAATGTGCCTGAATGTATGAAAGTGTTTTTTGTGCGTTCATAAATGGAGTCTAAAGTTTGACGCACCTCGCCTATGTGTTAGGCGCATTACAGAACTTAGGCGCATTAGTAGATAGGTTGGAAGTAATCGAAAAGTCATTAGAATAGCATGTCATTGAATAGAGACTATGGTACTGATCTTGCTTGGTGGACCACAGGTCCCAGCAATACCTGTACTGTGCTGGCTCTTGCTGTATGTAGAACAAAGGGTGAGAGCAGCAAAAATAAATTTCAAATTTAATTACATAAAAATTAAAAATGGTAAAATCTGAACATAAACATCAGTGGGTTGTTTAATGTAAAACTAGTTTTAGATTCTATTAAATTTATATGCATTTTATAGGAGAAATTTTTATATTTTTGGGATATTATATATTTTAATATTAATTTTATATAATTTTTTATTAAATATAAATAATTTAATTTTATATACTGTAGTTTGATAATTATCAGAAACTACTTTTATTATTGTACTGGTGTAAGTTGAGAAATAAGGGACATTTTTTGCCCTAATGGCAAATTTAGCTCCACTTCGACTCCTCAGGCTCAGGCACCACATTGAGATAGGTCTGCCTGTCGGAGCAATAATGCGCCTAGTTTTGCTGAACCACATTCATATATGTGTCTAATATTTCAAGTGTAGTGCAACGCCCCCAGAATGCCCTCTCATGTTAGGCACATTAGAAAGTATCGAGTCTGACAAACAATGCGCCTAACAAGGCGCATTAGGCATCGTAGACTGATCACTTAGGCGCATTTTACACCACAAAAGGGTGAAAAACCCGATCATACATGTTTCCCCTGGTATAAACCCTACCACAGACATAGACTACCAGGGAAACAAGCATTAGCCTTTCCACTACTGTGGTCTATCAAGAAAATAACCACATCATCATATCTAGCACCCAATTCACAGCCTGCCAGTAAGACTGGCAAAATAAGGTGTATTCTCCATTTAGATGTGGACAGAATAATACATCTCCTTTTCGTAGCCTCACTGGCAGGCTGCAGTTTTGTTCTCGGACATGATATACTGGTAAAATTTATTTGTATGGAGTCCTGTCCATACAAATTAATCTTTATAGATGATCCACATAGAAATTACACATGACCGAGGCCCATTCTAACATAGTGTATAGGATGGAGATTGAGCAGTAATCCCGGTCAGGTTCATTTTAACCCCTTACAAAAACAAATTTGCCAAGAGGCCATATTTTCATGAGACTGTCTAACCCAAATGGTAATACTACTTTATCCATCCTGCTTATCACTGCCCCCCACCCTGTGTCTACAATATGAAGAAATCACTATCATCCCGCATGTCGAATCTGACACATCGTTAAATCGGTTTCCCATTTCAGAAATGAGTCAATCTATAAAAATGTCATAGTCTGCCTTTAATGGGATAATTACATACTTAGCAAAATGTACTGTGAACTTTAGTAGATTAAACCTCGGAGTACACAGCCTCTACAAGAACACTCTGCTGGGAGTTATCACAGGCTGCTTTCCATGGAAATCTTTAAAATCAGATTAAAACATATCTGCTTATCCAAGCATTTGATTAATGCAAAACCAACCTGACAGCTTTTCATGTCTTTTTAATCTCTCGTGAAGATACATTATTGTTGTCTTTGTTGAACACACATTTCTATGTCTCTTGTACATTTTTGCTCCTGAATGTTTTTGACATTCAATTATTATATTAGCATTAGAAAAACTATATAAACATGCACTTATATGGAATGGAGCATTGTGGCCTCTAGGTTTGGCCAGCTCAGCTCAGCCACATTCATTTGACATTCAGTGAATAAAATTTGTTCTTATTTTAGGAAAAAAACAGATTTTTTTCTCATTTCAATATAAAAACTACCTTAATTTAGCATCCCGTTGATTTTGAAACCACATTATAGCTCATACATTGCTGGTTTTACTCAATGTAGATTTTAAATGGTCATCAAGGAGAGGAAAAGTGATGTCACTTCTTTGATACAGGATCCATTTGGATTCTGTGTCAGGTAGTCTCATACCAAATAGCCACACAGCTTAGCAAACTGAAATTGAAGAGTATGCCTTAGGTTTTTGCCATTGGCAAAATCTGTCAGGAAGGCATGACCAACAAAAACATTCATCATTGATCCAGATACACCATTGATACAGAATGGATGATAAATATTTGATTGCAGACCCACTGCTCAGATGCCTGCCTTCCAGATTACTAGAACAACCTCTGCACCATTTAGATTATGTCCCTCTATGGTGGTGCTGATGAGGAAAAATAGGGGAGCTCTATAACAGGGATAGTTAAACCTTGGATAGATCTGTTCTTCTGCGCAGGGACTCAGTAGGTACACGGGGCCTCTGCTCCCTAAAACGTGGATGGAGTTGTGCAGCATTCATCATCCAGATCTGCAGGGCTGCAGGGCATTGTTTACAATAAAGCACTCATCAGTGTATGATGTAGCCAAAGAAAGTCCACTTCTTTGCCTTTCTGTGACTCTTCTAGTCTCTCTGTATCTCTGTTGTAACCTGCTGATGAAACTTTGTGACACTCTAAGTTCATTGGCCATTTCCGTCTGAGAGCATCCTGCTTGAAGCCTCGCAATGGCGAAGCACTGTTGATCAACTGTTGTTGTTGTCTTGGTCCCATAATATCAAAATGTGAGTAGGAGGACTGTTTAAATCCCAATTCAAATTGATCCCCTAAATTTATTGGATGATTCAGGGATCAAACACCTGTTGTGAATTTTGCCACTGAGCTCCTTGTTAGAGATCAGCAAGTTGTGTAAAATGTTCTGAAACATTGAACAGCTGTACATGTGCATTTAAAGGGAAGAGATGGTCTCATTTAGTTCATTTAAAAATAAATGTTACGTTCAATTTCAACCAAAAGTCAAATATCCCTAACTTTTTGTAAGTAGTGTATATCGCTTAGTCTATTAATAGCTAATAAAAATATTTGATGGAAAAATCCTTTGAAAATAAGTCAGAAGTTCTTCCTGAAGGTGTAAGTACCTACAAAACTGATAGTGGTATGAATTATGGCTAATGATAAATGAATTGCTACTACATCTTCAAAATCAAACACCCAGATATTCCTTTGGTTCCCAACAACATTTTCCATCTAGAATGTGTTCCAGTTATTGGGCTGGCATGATATCTATAAGAGCAGTACAAGTGGTATTACTGTCCCGGACATGGGTAAAAGAGTCCAAAAATGGCCCATCATCACCTATTAACAATCATCCTGTAATTAGAATCACAAAATTTCCAATTGGTCTTCTGTTTCTTCCTTCCATAAGGACCCAACATATACTAGAGTCCCTGAAGTTACAATGGCCTTGGGATAAAATATGGTCTTTCATGGGGCATTGCACATTGAAACCACATTCACAATAAAATGTCACGGACACTGTTGATTTATGGCTCATGTGATTGATGGAAGATCCAACCAATTATCATGAACATTGCACTTGTAAGCCATCTATATTAGTGAGGGGCATGCAGTGATTGGCAGTCTAGTAGCGCCTCTCTACAGCACAGTGCGGTACTACATGTCCTGTACTGCTCTTATATGTATTAGTGAGGTGCATGCAGTGATTGGCGGTCTAGTAGCGCCTTTCTACAGCACAGTGCGGTACTGTATGTCATGTACTGCTCTTACATGTACTAGTGAAGTGCATGCAGTGACTGAATGTCTAGTAGTGCCTCTATAGTACAGTGCGGTACTACATGTCCTGTAATGCTCTTACATGTATTAGTGAGCTGCAGGCAGTGCTTGGTGGTCTAGTAGCGCCTCTCTACAGTACAATGAGGTACTACATGTCCTGTACTGCTTTTTACATGTGCCATCATGAGCAGTTCCTTTTTGCATAAGGTGAAGGTGGTCCCACTTTTTGGTAGATTGTGTATAAAGTACGTAACCTAAAGAAACTAGTCAGCAACATTGAAAGCGATTTCCAGCTTCCAGCAGCTCTTTCTGACTCTTCTATACAAGGACTTGCTTTATCTGTATTAGTTATCTGCAGGCTCAGAATGGCCCACAAGGGAGCAGGGACAACCTCTGTTGGGCCATTTGGCAAGCTGGGCCCCTGAGCATAGTGGGCCCCTGGGCATGGCAGGTTTGGGGCTACCTTTCAGGAAACAAAGAGCAGAGAAGGAGAGGCAGAAAGCAAGAGGCATAAGCAGTAGCAGTAGAGTGGGCCCCAGGAATCAACTACACTGGTGGGCCACAGGCATCCCAGTTTGACACTAGTTATCTGCTTAATTTTCTTCTTTCTGATTTTGCAATATGTTGGTGATATTTTGGGGCTTCAGAACTAGTATCAGTTTTCCATTGTGTTATTTTCTCAACATATTGATCATCCTAGAAACAATTAAGACAGTATGTGGAGGGACTAATGTACATGGTAGGAATTCCATAGATCCATGGTATACTATGTTAGATAGAAGGAGAACATAATTTTTATACTGGATAATAATTTGTGATTCTCCCAGTGTCCACTGATATAAAAAGTGGGGCCCAAGGGGCCATAAGCATTTTCTTATTCTATGGGGCCCTGATGCTTTGGTGGCAACACTGGGTTGGGCTTTAAGCATCCAGGCTTCCACTAATAAAAACTTCTGAAATGTCCTTATGACACGAGGAGCTTTACTGAAATTATAATTATTAAACTAGCAGAATTAATCTGCAAAAAATACATGACTAATAGGTCACTGCCCCTATTGAATCTCTATGGAACGCACTGCATAGGGTTTGCACAAGTAACTCAGTATTGGAAACTGTACTGGTTATTCTTCATGGCTTTATGACAAGGAAACTGTAATTCTAGTAGGAGATCAAATATCAAAGATTACAACATGTTGAAAAGTTTAATCCCTCTGCCATTCGTGGCTGCCTCCCCAGCAGTGAAGGGATTAATTGGGACACCGTATTAGCGTTTCCGCTAATCTTGGGAAATTTAGCAGTGTTGTGTTCATGCACAGATCAACTTTAAATGAGTTACTATATTTAGCACCAAAGATCAATGAGTGGTGAAAGCAATCAGGAAAAGTAAAATGACCTACTATATTTATGTGCATATATATGTATGTATGTATGTGTGTAGATTTAAATAGTAACACCTATCAACCATAATATTAAAACCACCTGCCTAATATTTTATGGTTCCCCCTCTTGTCACCAAAACAGCTCAGATCCACCAAAGCATGGAAATCACAAGACCTCTCAAGGTGTCCTGTGGTATTGAGCACCACAATGTTAGCTGTGGATACACTAAGTCCTGTAAGTTACAAGATGAGGTCTAAATGGGTCAGACTTGGGTCAGTTTTTTCAGCACATCCTCAAATCATTCCTGAACAATTTTGCAGTGTGGCCGGATCCTGCTAAAAGAGTCCGCATCCTTTAGGGAATACCGCTGCCAAGAAGGAGGGATCTTCAGAGGCGTAACTTCGAGCTCTTGGGCCCTAGTGCAAAAAGTGACATGGGGCCCCCCAGTTACCATGTGCCATTTACAATACTGGTGTCTTCTTATGTGGCTGAAAGGCTTTTGGGCCCCCCTTAGGCTGCAGGGCCCAGTAGCGACTGCTACCGCTGCACCCCCTGTAGCTACGCCCCTGGGGATCTTGGTCTTTACAACGTTTAGGCAGGTGGTATGTGTAACATCCGCATAACACCAATATCCAAGGTTTTCTAGCAGAATTTTGTCCACAGCATCACACTCCCTCCACTGGCATGTCTTCCTCCCATAGTTATCTATTTCCCAGGTAAGACACATACGCACCCAAACATCCACATGATGTACAAAAAGCATGATACAGTAGACCAGGCTGCTTTCTTCCTTTGTTCCATGGTCCAGATGTGATGCTCATATGCCTATTGTTGGCACTATTGGCAGTAGAAGGCGTTCAGCAGTGGAACTTTCTATCATAGCCAGCAGGAACTTTTTAGAAATTTATTATTCAGTAGCTCTTCTTTAGATTCGGATTAGAGAGGCTAGCCTTCACTCCTCATGGGCATCAATGAGCCTTAAAGGGGTTGTCTCACTACAAGGATTGCTTTTTATGGTAAAAATCTTGCAAAAACAAGTAACTTTGCAATATATGTCCATTAACAGTGTCCTACCTATTCTAAGATATTCCCACTTGCATGGGCTGCATCAGCTTCTCAGGTCGCTATAGCTACAGACCTGTTCCATTTCTCCTGATAGGCTGCCAGCACTGTTCGCTATAGCTACAGACCTGTTCTACTGCAGCCTACTAGAATCCAGTAAACACGCCCCTGAATTCAAAGTGAAACCAAGAAAACAGGACTGAGGTAAAATGAATCAATGTAGTGAGACAACCCCTTTAAGCACCCATGATCCTGTGGCCAGTCCACCTGTTGTCCCTCCTTCGATCACTTTTAATAGGTACTAACTACCAAATATCAGGAACCTGCCATTTTGAAGATGCTCTTATCCATCTAGCTTTAACAGTTTGGCTTTTGTTGGTCACTTAGATCACTATGCTTATCTACTTTTCATACTTCTTAAATCTTTGGACCCTAATAATATAAATTTGTTTCACATATCCAGAAATGGACTGACTAGGGTTTATTCTCCTATACCCCAAATAGACAACTTCAATGAAAAATCGGCAGTCCAAACTCAAAGCTTTCACTTTATATAAATTCTCTATAACATTACAAATCGCCAACCCATATCTTTCCAGGGTATCAATGTACCATATCATAAAACATTATAGTAGAAATCTGTGATACGTTCAAAAAAAGGCTTACATCCCTTTATATGAAATTCCAGCAGCAGTTCTTTGTGATATATTGATACTATCCACGCTGAGGACAGCCAGACGCCATAGGTGGTGACGTTTCAGAGGGAACTCCTCCTTCCTCAGACTGGCATCATCTAGATCAGTCCTCTCACTGAAGGTCCGGCGTCATCTAGATCAGTCCTCTCACTGAAGGTCCGGCGTCATCTAGATCAGTCCTCTCACTGAAGGTCCGGCGTCATCCGGCGTCATCTAGATCAGTCCTCTCACTGAAGGTCCGGCGTCATCCGGCGTCATCTAGATCAGTCCTCTCACTGAAGGTCCAGCGTCATCCGACGTCATCTAGATTAGTCCTCTCTCTGATGGTCCGGCGTCATCTAGATCAGTCCTCTCACTGAAGGTCCGGCGTCATCTAGATCAGTCCTCTCACTGAAGGTCCGGCGTCATCAGGCGTCATCTAGATCAGTCCTCTCACTGAAGGTCCGGCGTCATCCGGCGTCATCTAGATCAGTCCTCTCACTGAAGGTCCGGCGTCTTCCGGCATCATCTAGATCAGTCCTCTCTCTGATGGTCCGGCGTCATCTAGATCAGTCCTCTCACTGAAGGTCCGGCGTCATCTAGATCAGTCCTCTCACTGAAGGTCTGGCATCATCCAGCGTCATCTAGATCAGTCCTCTCTCTGAAGGTCCGGCGTCATCTAGATCAGTCCTCTCACTGAAGGTCCGGCGTCATCTGCGCATTTGTAGTCCTTCACTGAGGTCCAGCGTCATCCGGCATTCTGATCAGTCCTCTCACTGAAGGTACCGTCGTCATCCGGCGTCATCTATTTCAGTCCTCTCTCTGAAGGGACGTAAGCCTTTTTTTGAATGTATCACAGATTTCTACTATAATGTATTATGATATGGTACATTGATACCCTGGAAAGATATGGGTTGGCGATTTGTAATGTCTTAGAGAATTTGTATAAAGTGAAAGTTTTGATAAGTTTGGACTGTCGATTTTTCATTGAAGTACTTTTCCTACTTCCAACACACCAACTTTAAGATCTGACTTTTTACTTGCTGTCTAATATATCCCACCAGGTACCAGATAAGCAATGTAATTCAAAACACCTGTCATTCAAAACACCATATCATAAAACATTATAGTAGAAATCTGTGATACATTCAAAAAAAGGCTGACGTCCCTTTATATGAGATTCCAGCAGCAGTTCTTTAGGATATATTAAACGAGAAACATCACGGAAGAGATGATACTATCCACGTGGAGGACAGCCAGACGCCATAGGTGGTGACCTTTTGGAGGGAACTCCTCCTTCCTCAGACCGGTGTCATCTAGATCAGTCCTCTCACTGAAGGTCCGGCGTCATCTAGATCAGTCCTCTCACTGAAGGTCCGGCGTCATCTAGATCAGTCCTCTCACTGAAGGTCCGGCGTCATCCGGCGTCATCTAGATCAGTCCTCTCACTGAAGGTCCGGCGTCATCCGGCGTCATCTAGATCAGTCCTCTCACTGAAGGTCCAGCGTCATCCAGCGTCATCTAGATCAGTCCTCTCTCTGATGGTCCGGCGTCATCTAGATCAGTCCTCTCTCTGAAGGTCCGGCGTCATCTAGATCAGTCCTCTCACTGAAGGTCTGGCATCATCCAGCGTCATCTAGATCAGTGCTCTCTTGAAGGTCCGGCGTCATCTAGATCAGTCCTCTCACGAAGGTCGGCGTCATCCGGCGTCATCTAGATCAGTCCTCTCACTGAAGTCCAGCGTCATCCGGCGTCATCTAGATCAGTCCTCTCACTGAAGGTCCGGCGTCATCTAGATCAGTCCTCTCACTGAAGGTCCGGCGTCATCTAGATCAGTCCTCTCACTGAAGGTCCGGCGTCATCCGGCGTCATCTAGATCAGTCCTCTCACTGAAGGTACCGTCGTCATCCGGCGTCATCTATTTCAGTCCTTCTCTGAGGTCCTTCAGAGAGAGGATGGATCTAGATGCACGGTCTGAGAAAAGAGGAGTCCCTCCGAAAAGTCACCACCTATGACGTCTGGCTGTCCTCAGCATGGTATTATCATCTCCTCGTGATGTTCCTCGTTTATATATCATGAAGAACTGCTGCTGGAATCTTATATAAAGGGACGTAAGCCTTTTTTTGAATGTATCACAGATTTATACTATAATTTATTATGATATTGTACATTGATACCTGGAAAGATATGGGTTGGCGATTTGTAATGTCTTAGAGAATTTGTATAAAGTGAAAGTTTTGATAAGTTTGGACTGTCGATTTTTCATTGAAGTACTTTTCCTACTTCCAACACACCAACTTTAAGATCTGACTTTTTACTTGCTGTCTAATATATCCCACCAGGTACCAGATAAGCAATGTAATTCAAAACACCTGTCATTCAAAACACCATATCATAAAACATTATAGTAGAAATCTGTGATACATTCAAAAAAAGGCTGACGTCCCTTTATATGAGATTCCAGCAGCAGTTCTTTAGGATATATTAAACGAGAAACATCACGGAAGAGATGATACTATCCACGTGGAGGACAGCCAGACGCCATAGGGGGTGACGTTTCGGAGGGAACTCCTCCTTCCTCAGACCGGTGTCATCTAGATCAGTCCTCTCACTGAAGGTCCGGCGTCATCTAGATCAGTCCTCTCACTGAAGGTCCGGCGTCATCTAGATCAGTCCTCTCACTGAAGGTCCGGCGTCATCCGGCGTCATCTAGATCAGTCCTCTCACTGAAGGTCCAGCGTCATCCGGCGTCATCTAGATCAGTCCTCTCACTGAAGGTCCGGCGTCATCCGGCATCATCTAGATCAGTCCTCTCTCTGATGGTCCGGCGTCATCTAGATCAGTCCTCTCACTGAAGGTCCGGCGTCATCTAGATCAGTCCTCTCACTGAAGGTCTGGCATCATCCAGCGTCATCTAGATCAGTCCTCTCTCTGAAGGTCCGGCGTCATCTAGATCAGTCCTCTCACTGCAGGTCCGGCGTCATCCGGCGTCATCTAGATCAGCCCTCTCACTGAAGGTCCGGCGTCATCCGGCGTCATCTAGATCAGACCTCTCACTGAAGGTCCGGCGTCATCTAGATGAGTCCTCTCACTGAAGGTCCGGCGTCATCTAGATCAGTCCTCTCACTGAAGGTCCGGCGTCATCCGGCGTCATCTAGATCAGTCCTCTCACTGAAGGTCCGGCGTCATCCGGCGTCATCTATTTCAGTCCTCTCTCTGAAGGTCCTTCAGAGAGAGGACTGATCTAGATGACACCGGTCTGAGAAAAGAGGAGTTCCCTCCGAAAAGTCACCACCTATGGCGTCTGGCTGTCCTCAGCATGGATATTATCATCTCCTCCGTGATGTTCCTCGTTTAATATATCCTGAAGAACTGCTGCTGGAATCTGATATAAAGGGACGTAAGCCTTTTTTTGAATGTATCACAGATTTCTCCTATACTGTATTATGTTATGGCACACTGATACCCTGGAAAGGTATGGGTTGGCGATTTGTAATGTCTTAGAGAATTTGTATAAAGTGAAAGTTTTGATAAGTTTGGACTGTCGATTTTTCATTGAAGTACTTTTCCTACTTCCAACACACCAACTTTAAGATCTGACTTTTCACTTGCTGTCTAATATATCCCACCAGGTACCAGATAAGCAATGTAATTCAAAACACCTGTTTCCTGATGTTATGGCTGATTGGTGTACACATACAGATAATATAGATATATGGTTCATATTTAGGTTATGGACTTAGGATGAGCCTTGTGTTTTTGAGTCATTTATTCAACATTTTATATTTACCACTAGAAAAGTAGTACCATAAAATATGGATATATTTGTTTTGGTTTTGCATTACTAGCTTGCAGAGTGTGTGAGTCCTTTTATGTTGCTGTCATTTCCTCTGTCTAGAAGTGAATACAAGGCCTTTTTTTTTATCTTGGCCTTAGGAGTATCCTTGCTCCTAACCTCCTTTCTTTTAATCCAATCACAACTAATATATACTAATAGACAGTGATGCAAACTGTTGTGTTTGTACAACATTGAGCTTTTAGTGCACACTTTGGCTCATAGAATAGGCAAATTCAGAAAGAGGCACCCACATGATGAGGATACCTTGACATGGTAGGTGGGCATACACAACTTGATCAGCACCATAGCTCAAAAGCATTGATTTTTCTTGCGTCTGCTTTTGTGAGCATCCATGTCTAACAGCCATATATTGAGATCGGGAACACAATGGCAATGACCCATCTTTGTTTGGTGGAGACTGGAGCATCCTTGCACTTCCACATTTGGTCCATGGCTGCACATCCCAGTGCTAATCGATGCTTGATCTCTGCTGTCAAACAACCACTGTGATCAATGAGCAATCCAGGAAAAACAAAACTTTTGACCACTTCTATTTCTTAATTTTTTACTTTCATGTCGACTTCTTTTTTGGTGGTCATCATGATCTTGGTCTTCTTGATGTTCATTAATATTCACTAATGTAGATGTTTTACAAGTAAATGTTCATGACATTTTGTTTGATCTTTCAGTCAATCACATCTGCCACAGATCATCAGAGTTTATGACACCGTATGTTGCGTGTATCTAGGAACGACCACTGTATGTTGAAAATACCATATTTTGTGGCCATTGTAACTCAAGGGACCATGCAATATAGCAGCAATACTGGGACAGTCCATTATACAGTTCACATCCAATTTGCTTGTGTAGATCAAAGTAAAAGGTTAAGCAACACCTTAATGAACATTACTGTAGTATTAGACCCAGCTGGCACCACTGATATTTGGGTTATTAGTAGGATCTGACAGGCTAGTATCTGTGAGTGAATGAGATCATTTCCACATGTGGCCGCCAAGGCCACATGAGTTTGCTATATACTATTATAGCAGCGCCCATTGCAGCTCATGGAACATCTTCCATTCCCAAAGCAGTTTGATAGGTACCTGGAAATCTCAGGCCTCATGCACACTGCTATGTTAAGCAAAAGAAGGCCAAGGCGCTGGTAAAAAAAAACAGTATCTATACACATTACCAACAGGGTGACGTGACTTGTATAGGTCCTGTTTTTTTTTTTTTACCAGCGCCATAGCCTAGTTTTGCTTTGCTCAGCTACCCTCCCTCAAACCTTCTGATGTTGGTTTGGAGCTTGCTGCTGGCTACTGAACAGGTTTCACACTGAACTAAACGTATACGAGTATTGTGCCTCTTAAAATAGCACAATCACCAAAGGTTAGTATACTTCTATTTGCATGGAGCACTATCTCATTTGTTTTACTGCACTAGGAGAGTGCCACTTTTCTTTTTAATCTTTCATGCTCACTGCTATGTTAACGGCTTTGTTCATGTCCTGACTTTAGTAGTAGTAGTGCTTTCTTCACCCAAATGCATAAAAAGTGCAAATATGTCACACAAAAATTGAACAAGGATGCGATCTATCACAGACTCTCTAAAAGGCCTGATAAGTGGTATTTTTCTGTAACAAAATATATTACAAACTTTCTTATACTCACTTGTATTATTGATTAATTCAATGTTGCTGAAAGGTTAGTGTCTAATTAAGCTGATGGCTCAAACTAAAAGGTCTCTCTTTATGCCTCAGTTTTTATGCAAAGTCATGCCTCGTCTGCTGCCAGTTAAATAGCTACATTTTCCTAACCCAGTGTTGAAGCATAAAATACCTGTGCATATTTTATTTACATATCTCTATAGCAGTTGCCTTTTTGCAGATACAGACTCCCGAATCCCATGCACGGCCCTACAGTTAAAAGATAACATTTTAATGCAACCACCAGAGGGAGCTTAGGAGCTTGACGTATACTGTTTTAGCATTGAGTTCAGTGCATTAGGGGTATGCAGTAAACTTCGTGAAGGCAGCTGGAATTTTGTACTTAACAAAATAGTAACTGTAAACAGGATGAATTTTTGAATGTGTATGCAGAAGAAAAATGGTTTGCTGATGAGAAAGATAATTAGCAATGTCACATAAAGTCTCTTTCTAGTTTCCATCTCCTTACTGCTCCATTGGTCTCTGAATCAGGCAACCACATCAGCTTAGAGGAGCTGGTCAGTGCTGCTTGACATAGCAATACTTGTTCATATAAGAGGCAGCTTTTCCCATCCCGAGTTCAGCAGGAATATTTCACTGTTTTACAGTAAAACTAATGTTTCTATAATGTTTAATTAATAACATAGAGAGGTTTAGGCTATAAATGGCTCAGGTGGTTCATCAAAAAAGCAGTTTTCCCATAGCATCTGCTGCTTGCTAATGTGACTAATAACCCGGCCAGCACTCTGCATGTCTATCATTTGCACAGACATTTATTTTTAGGGGACTTCTGAAGGTCTCTTCTCCAATTCATTCATCTTCGCTATAAAGACTATCTGTATATTTCAACATATATCACGTATGATTTAGGAGGTAGAAGGTTGTAAGATTTATGCAAAAGGTCAAACATTTGCTAGAATGGTACATAGGACATCATTTATTTGGCTCATTGTGTGAGGTATGTTGAACACTTTTCTCTTCCATATGCCACCACTTGACTGGTGTCCATATGTTATACACCAATACATTTCTAGGCAAGTCTGGGAAATACAAGCTAGAACGGCGAAATTGAAAGGTATAAATCTTATACAAAGTTTCCATAAGCCCAAAAACAATAAAGCACACTTATTTGATTTAAGAACTACAGCTTGAAATTAACCAAGGTCATAAGTCCACTTAAATGTGACACTGTAAATGTTAATTATTAACAACACTCCGATAATTCAATACGTGGTGTGTTTTTATTATATCAAAGTGCTCCATACAAGATAAATGGCTAATTTTGTGACCAAATATTTGACGTTTCGGTCCAGACAGACCTGATTCATAACAGTCATACTGTATGGTTAACACGAAGGCATAAAGGAGGATGCGGCCGAAGCCATGTGGAACTGGTAGGAGCACGCTTACCAGTACATACAGGTAAGTATAGATAGGTAATAGGGCCCGCTGTATGGATAGGTAATAGGGCCCCCAGTATGGATAGGTAATATGGCCCCCAGTATAGCAAGGCAGGTAATATGGCCCCTAGTTTATAGGTAGTCAGGTAATATGGCCTCCAGTATACAGCTTAGCAGGTAATATAGCCCCCAATATATAGCTAGGCAGGCAATATGGCCCCCAGTATATAGCTAGGCAGGTAATTTGGTTCCAAGCACATAGATATGTTGGTAATATGGAATTTCAGTACTGACCTTCCCCCGCTCCCTGAAGATCCTGCTTGACTTCATTTTCTTCCTGGCACAGGCGGCATAATGTCATCATGCTGCGCAGGCAGTGTAATGACATACTTCACGTTGCCTGTGCCGGATACCCCTGAGGCTCCTCAGAGCAGGGAATGCGCTCTCTCTGCTCCACGGAAGCCATTGACTGTATGTGTGTCCAGCGGAAGAACGAAGAGACCATTGGTGCTCTGGGCCCACCGCAGCGGCTTGGAGCCTAATGAGGTCCAGGACACCGGCAGTTTTATGTGGGGCTTGTGCCCCAGATAAAACTGCCGAGAGACGCCACTGTCCAGCCATATTAAATATTTCTTTTTTTTACTGTGGTCTAAAAGATAACATAAATTTAGGCAGGCTAAAAATATGCCAGATTTATAATAGTGGCTCATGCTGTTTGATAATTTTGTATTTTTTTGATATTTTCAGGCCAATTATTAGTTGACATACTTTGCACAAAAGAATTAGCTCAATTTGTTGCAAATGTCACATCAAAGACCTGCCCCGTTTCTTGTGAAACCATGTCCATCTCCGGGCAAACCACACCGTTCTCCGATCAGTCACAAAAATTGTGTAAAATTTTTTAATAATAGTGTCTGCACTAAAAATAAGCCATAATGCATGACTTTCTGTTGTACTTTATGACACATTTCTGGTACAGTCATAATAGAAAATATGCCCCATAGAGTGGTTCAGGAGATGACCAGACACCTCATATCATGTTCCCTAGGGCCCTGGATTCCTGGCACTGGTCATGATTCTATTCTAATAGAAGGAATTACACATTTTTTCATATACTGCTGATCTCATACTGAAAAAATTGGAACAGGGAGAGGTTCTTACATGTAGCATGGAAGAGATACTTGTGTTATACTACAGGGCAAATAAAGTGGTTGGCTAAATTTAGGGTACATCAGCAGCAAATGCTAAACTGTATTGAAGGGGTATTATGGCGAATGACAATTATAGTATATCCAATTAATGTCTGACAGATTGTGCACCGCCTATTTCCATAACTTCTAAATCAAGCCTGAATATACTTTAAGTTACAGGTGCTTTCATACTGTGTTTTTTGTGCATTTTTTTGCAGAAAAGCATAGCATATAATGCTGTGTATATCTGCAAAAAAACCTGCACCGAAAACACACCAAAAACTGTGTGAAAGCACCCTAAAAGAGGAGAAATCTGCAGTTAAACACCCGTGGAGGTCTCCAACATCAGCAGGTTTTATTGAGTATATAGGAGCCTTTATTTACTTTGGGTTCATAACAACAGTATGTACATAAAAAATGGACACCTGAAAAAGAATATCCTACAACCACCTTTTCTTGTGAGATGTAGGACTGATATTGTCTTTGTCTCTACCTAATTTGTTGGCTAAGCCTCGCTTATAATTAATGTTTATATGTATCATTGCACAGTGGTAGACCTGGGAACTAGATCAGTGAAGTTTAGTCTTGTATGAAGAAAATCCACGACACACTTTAGGTTTGGTATTGGTTTTAACAAAAATATTTTATTCAAGTGGGAAATAACATGGCACAGTTAATCAGATATCCATGTGTACAAGTAGGAGTTAGTATACAATGAGTAATCCCATGGTCTAATGTTTCAGTCGAGCGTCTCCTGCTCCCACTATATCGGTCCTTATTGATGAAGGTCACCCTCGGCTGAAACATTAGACCATGGGATTACTTGTATACTTACTCCTACTTATACAGATGGTGAGCTGATGACCTTTGCTATGTTATTTCCCACTTGAATAAAATTTCTTTGTTAAAGGCAATGTCAAACCTAAGGTGTGCCATGGATTTTCTTTATACTACTACCAAGCTTGATGGCCTTTCCACTGAGCACTCATAACCTGCTAGGTGTTCAGCACCTCTAATTCTATTCCTGAACTTTATTCTTGGGGTCCACTGATGGCACTGATCTTGGAGCCCACTAGTGAAGTTGATTATTGGGGCCACCATTGAATTTGCACCTGACTCTTGGACTATGATTCGTGATTTCTTTCTCTGCCTTTCTGCCCTTAGGCCTGCCAAGCCAAAGGGCTAACCATGCCCAAGGGCTCACCCAATAGGGCTTTCTCCTGCTCCCTTGTAGGCCAGTCCAGGCCTGGCATAACATTATACAGAGAACACTTGACAAATACAGGAATAATAGTAATGCCCTTTAAAATGTTGCCCAAATATCTTCTGTAAACAGAGCAAGCCTCATCTTGTAAGTTTAGACGTCCAAAGCCATAGAGTAATATTTGTCTGTGCATACCAAGGAGCCAAAGTCAATAACCTCAATCGATTTCTCTGGCAGAAAGCAGTATTCTTGGCATCAAAACAGGAGAAACTGTCCCACAAAAAGATACAGAAAACTGAAACAGACAGCACTGTGTGTATCTTGGCCATCTACCTGCATCTCCAGTTTCTCCATTTCCATGATTTACAGACATGATTTAGATGGGAAGGATCTTCTTGGTTTCTTGTCCATCATTTCCTAATGTTCAGGTGGAGGTGGACAGATGAAGAGTTTTATTTAGAGCTGAGACGCTGATTACACATAACTAAGAATGTCATTGTGTGGGCTCAACCACGAGAAGGTATTATTTCATGAATTCTATTTGTTCGTGATGACTTTGGAAGACACAAGCCCCATCGAAGCTGAAGTCATCTTCAATAAATCTTCAATAAATGCACTCAACGCATTACTCTGGGAAACTCAGAAATGTCGATTTTTTGTCTCAATTATTACTTGTTTCCTAGGTCATGCTTATATGGGCATCAAGTCCATAGAGTGGGGCAACATTTTGAGCAGTTTTCCATCAGCATCTGCTGCTTGCTATTGTGGCTAATGACCCATCCAGCATTCTGTTGTAGGGGACAAATGAAGGTCTTCTCTCAAAGTTTCTCTAAGCAGCTTTAGTTTGTGTAAGGACTTTATGTGCAGGCTGCAATGCATCTTGTGTATTACTTCCCTGTTGTTAGTTTTGTTTTATTTCATTTTTATTCATCTTTATTTTCATTTTAACCCTCTTGGTTAAAGCAGGTCTCCATTGTCCCTTATGTTAGCCTTATTTTCCTCACAAACGTGTGACAATTATGTGCAATTATTTAATTGCTTGTTTCCATGTGTGTAATGGCATCGCTGCCACTGTAGTAATACTGTTTGTAATAATTAAAACAAGATGCTGATACATATTGTTTCCTTCTAAGCTGTTTTTGTTTTATGATACTAGATTTTTTAGTTCTGTTGTCTGTATATGATAATGGGGGCGACCATCTTGCCTGAGCTGCTTTTAACAGCATTAAAACATTAAAGAGATGTTTTACAGTGGCTACATGGACATAGGAGCCTGTGATCAGGAGCAGACCCATTAACCTCTATAGGAGAGTTTATAGGCATGCTCTGTGACCTGGGAAGAAGTCAGTGTGCACAGAGGGGGAGCTGTGACATCTCCTATTGTGACTGGTGGATCCTATGTTGTCTATACACATTTGTGTCTCCTTTCAGTGTAATGATAAGATAATGATAATAAGAAGACTGCTGAAAAGTTTTCTCTACAGAACAGAAAGTGTCAGACTATAAATAAGCCTAGTAGCCAAAATGAAAACTAATTTCAGGATTAAAAAAAAATAAAACAAATAATAATAAAAAAAAAAAAAAAAAATTAAAAAAATAAAATATATATATATATATATATATATATATATATATATATATGTATATATATGTATATATTAATAGTGATGTGGTAAATTAAAAACTACACAACCAAAGAGTCTGGGAAACCACAAAAAAATTCTAAGTGGGGCAAATTGTGAAAAAAAATGTACTTGCGCCATGTTTGCAGGATCACTCTTCGGTGAAAATCATGTTATCTGTATTCTACAGGTTGATACGCATCCGCAACACCAAACATATTGGTTTTCCGTTATATTTTGGTACCGTAAAAAAATTCAAAACATTTTCTATCTTTGAAATTTGCGGTGCGCCGCCATTTTCTGCGACCGATAACTTTTTGTACTAACACCTACGGTCTTGAGTAAGGGACATTGTTTGCAGGCTGATGTGTACTTTTTATTGCTAACAGTTTTGAATACATCAAACTTTTTTAGAGGACATGAAATGACCCCCCAAAAAAATCGTAATTTTGGCTTTTGTAATTTTTTTTCTTCTACGATGTTCAACGTACGGGATAAATAATATCATATTTTAATAGATCAGAATTTTTGGGATGTGACAATACCAAATATGTGTAACTTTTTATTATTTTTTTTTTATTTGTAAAATGGCTCAAGGGGGTGCAACTCTGTTAGCAGTGGTGCAGTGACTCCTTTCTGCTTAGAAGGCCTGTACGCAATAATGAACTGTTATTTTAGACACACCTCTGTTGTCCCCTGATTCATTTTGGAGCTGAGCTGCTCCATTGTAATGTGTTGGTCCGCCCTCTCGCATCTTCATAGTCAACGTTCACTCTCTTATCAATGGCACGTGGTGCTCCACAGTTTCCACATACTTATTCACAATGGCAGCATAACACACTATCATCACACGAACAGTTCACAAACTGAGCAGTTATAGAAATACTACCATTTTTGGTTCGAAATCCAATAATTATATCTTTTTGCAACTCTGATGTGTCGCCCCTTTTACCCATTGACATGTGTGCAGATAGCTAAAATGTTACCTCTCTTGAAGCCTGTTCAGACTACAACACCTTAGGGCATTTTCAAAAAATGCTTTTGGATGTGCAGAGCCAAACAAAGTTTTTGTAGTCTGTATGAGGAGTGGCTGCCTCATTGGCTTATTGCACTCCGCCTACCTCTTTTAAAACCAGTGCAGGATTAATTTAGTAGCGAGTTCTTTTCACTCCCTGAGGTGTTGTAGTCTGAAAGCTCCCAAAAGAGGTAACATTTTAGTGTTAGGAAACTCACCGTACTGGGATCCTCTTGACGCAATTTGGGGGTGTGACTTAAAAATTTTTCAAAACTGTGAACTAAGAATCCAGGTTTTTATATTTCCTTAGCAGTAATGCATTTTCAAAAATTCCTTTATGCCTTTGATGTTTTACTTAGTTTTTAGTGTGCCACTGATATTTGGAATAGATTTATGACATTTTGACCGAATATGCCATAATTGTCGGATACATGGGCGTAACTATAGCAGTAGGAGACATAGCAGCGGCTATGGGGCCCAGAGCATGAGGGGGCCCACTCAGGTGTAAAAACAGTGCAATGTTTTGGAGATAATGGGGGTCTTCTGCTACCTACCACTACCATGTGGATTCTCTGATATATAACACTATGGGCCACATGTATGAAAATTATCTAGGTCTAAAACTCACTTTGTTGACATAGCAACCAATCAGATCCCATAGCAACCAATCAGAGCACTCCTTTCATTTTTCCAGAGCACTATATGAAATGAAATGGACGCTCTGATTGGTTGCTATGGGAAACAAAGTGAGTTTTAGACCTAGACAGTTTTCATACATGTGGCCCTATATTTATATCTTTAATTATTGCTACCTATACTGCTGTTTGAATTTCCCATAATTAGGTGTTGGGGCCCTGCCTTATTTTGCTATGGGGCCCTATAAGCACTAGTTACACCCCTGATTTGATAGGTTTGTATCCTAGTGGTGAGACACTCACTTATCTTTAGAATGAGTACCCGCACTCTTCAATGGCTGTGCCTTCACGGCTCTTTATATTTATTTCAATGGGAGATCCAAATACAGCCCAGTAGACTTGCCTGACTGTACTGGGAATTCCCACAGAAAAGACTAGCAAGAGATGTGGATATGCAGCCACAGAGGAATACAGGGGCTTGTTTTTGAGGTATGTGTAGGTTTGGGTCCAAGAGGCTTTACACCACTATTAGGTCAGTTTATCAAATGTGTCATTTTTCAAAAGATTCAGTAGGGTTTGACTCTTACGCCCACTCCAGGCTCGCTAACAGGTTTATACATTATTACAGCAGAGCCTGTTTTTCAGGTCATCTACTTTGACCTTTAACGCTGCTATATCTTATGAGTGTTTCTTCAAAGTCCCTAGTTAAGGGGGTAACTTGATCATTTAGGTCACTTATGCGGCTTTCTGTTGCATCGGTACATTCTGTCACTTTTTGTAAAAACATGGCACATGAAAGCAATATCTACTTTCACACTGCCCACTTGAACATTAAGTTGCAATGAGTAGAATTACATTTCAACCCTACTAGAAAAAAATCAGCAATAGTGGGCTTAGGACATGCCTGGGTTCAGCACCCGAGTACACTGTACAGAAAGTGAAGGGACGAATGCATGTCAGAATGTCTGTCTCCTTACCTCCCCTATTATTGGCAGCAGGCTAAGATAAAGCACTCCTCCATCAAGTCAGTTCTAATAGGGGTAAGGGAGTGTAGTATACCTCTCCAGGCGAGCTCCACTTTTTATGTACAGTATGTGCAGCCTGCCATTTGCACGCATCAGTGGAGGCTTTGGCACCATCTTGACTGTCTTGTGCTCCAGTGTGCAGCTCAAATTTTTCATTTGTCATGGTGGTGTTCAGCTCCTACAAATGGCACAGTGGTCAAGTGGAAGCACAGCCATCGTCTTAAAGGGGTTGTCTCACTACATTCATTCATCTTACCTCAGTCCTGTTTTCTTGGTTTCATTTTGAATTCAGGGGTGTTTACTGGCTTCTACTAGGCTGCAGTAGAAGCCAGGTCTGTAGCAATAGCAACCAGTGCTGACAGTCTATCATGAGAGATTAAACTGGTCTGTAGCTATAGTGACCTGAGGAGCTGATGCAGCCCATACAAGAGGGGATATCTAGGAATAGGTAGGATACTGTTAATGGACATATATTGCAAAGTGACTTGTTTTTGCAAGATCTTTAACATAAAAAGCAATCCTTGTAGTGAGACAACCCCTTTAAATTGGGTAAGGAGAAAAAAATTAGGTAGAATGAAGAAGATTAGAGCAAAATGGGGGGCAGAAAAACTCATGCACACTCTCTCTTACTCTCTCTTCTTTCGCCTCCCTCTAATGCTTTATTTGGGTAGTAATCCTTTAAATTAATTAATAAGCTGGCTAAAAGGGTTAAACAGTCTGTAAAATTAAGGAAGTTGAAATAAAATCAGTAGAGGTGCAACTGTTGGCACCTCCACTGATTGTTAGTCTGAACCAGCCATGGCACTTTATGGAGTCCCAGATACTTTGTACTGTTTACTAGGCACAGCTCCATACTTATATTAGTAATTAAGCCCTTTACTGATCCAATAATGATGACTCACCTTGAGGATAGACCAGTTTTGAAGAATCAGATAACTTCTTATAATGTGCTGCGTACAGTATTTGCTTAATGTTACCCAAACCTTGCCCTAAACCTATTGTTTGCCTTTGACCTATTGTTACTGCAAGACAAGTATAGAATGTATCCTTCCAACCTAAATTCAGTCATTCATGTTAGTCCCATAATCTGCAGCCGCCAATAATTTCTTGTGTCTTTATTTAAATATTTTTCCACCAATTGATAATTACGTAAAGGATATTGATTAATTAAAGTACCAGGAATGTGCAAGTAGATCACAAACCCTGTGACAATGGTGGGATTATTTTGGACCTTTGTCTCTTTGAATAGGTATCCTTTCTCATTATTGTAACCCAATGCTTTTACCAGTAAACAAAAGCACAACTCCTATTTCGCTTCCAGCTTCAGTCCCACAGTACAGAGCGACATGTATGTACGAGGCTGCGGCAGTATTCTGGTGTGCTTAGAGCCCAAAAACTGTGCGCTAGATGTATGAGCAGGTACACTCCAAAATCAGGCGCATTTTGCGGTGCATGCCATGGGCCCTTTGTAATGCGCCTAAGATGTAGGGGCGTTCTGGAGGCGTGTCGCACCACAACCATATGAGGCGCATTACTGCTGGAACAGCCAGACCAAGTTAAAAGTGGTTTACTTGAGCTTGAGTTGTCATAGTGGAACTGGATTTTCCATAAGAGGAAAGAATAAGCAGTTATTTCTTAATTTATACCACTAAAATAATACAAACAAATTTATAATAATTATCAAACTATATAAAATTAGATATGAAATGAACATTAAATTATATAGTATCCCCCAAAAATATTATCTGATAAAATTTATATACAATTGTATCATTTAAAATTAATATTAAATTCCATAATATAAATGAATTAAACCAATACAGCATCTACCATAAAACCCGTCATTAAAAGTATTATCAGTGATTCCAAACACATCACAGCAGACTACAAATAAAAGAAAAGGTGTTAGAATAGCATATAAGTGAATGGAAACTATGGTAGTTTCAATTCACTGACATGCTATTTCATATATCAGTAAGCATGGACCGAGCTGTCAGAAATTCTGTGGAGTCTACTTTTTCACTATATGGCACAGAGAGACTTAGCACCAGGATTACACCTACGATGCAGCAAATGTATGAACTGTAGAATAGATCCATACATACTGGCGCATTCTACACTGCTTTAAAGTTATTTAGAACTGGCTTCTATGCGCCTAGTTCATACATGTCACCCTAAGTCTCCATTCATTGGTTTAAATTCAGGGTAAGACCCAGGTACATATCTAAAGGAGATGGAACGATAGCAGTTTCCCTTGGACTCTGGTGCCTATGAGGGCTAAGGGCCTCTTTTTTCCATGACCCATGGCACTGCCGACTAATGGCACTAACCCACCTATGTCCCTTGACTAGTACCCTCCCCTTCCCCACCTCTGTTCCAGATTCCCCAAAAGAATACGTAACACTAGGGTTGGATTAAATGGCCACAGCAGCCGTTTTATTAACAAACAATACAAAAAAAACGTATAAATAACCTTCATTTGCATAACATATGCAATATAAAAAACACCATCTTCAATTGGGGCTGAGGTCCTTGGAGCCACCCCTACGGTCTGGCGACCACCATTCTTCCTCTCATTAACTTACCCTCTGCCGTCACCCCCAGCGCGAGGGCACCAAATCGGCCACCCCGGGTGGCCGATTCAACACCTGGCTCTCAGGGTTCCCGCCTGAAGAGCCCCACCTTCGCCAGACCAACCACATGTTCCATCATGTGATTATTTTGGGGAGCCATAACCACCTATGACTCCCCCACCATATCAACTGGCCGCCCATCAGCTACAGCGACAAATCAACCATCCTTCCCCCAATGGCCATAATCCAACCATGGTCTGCTCCCCCACACCTGTTCCCTCCAGCCCAAACCTGTCTTAAAGGGGTTTTGCCACAAAGTAAAATTGACGTGGGAAGCTTGCAAATGAAATAAACATTGTCTCCATTCATTATTATTAAAAATTCTGGACTGTTTTTGTTTTAGCTGCTCCTTTAGTGATCCATTGTTTACAGCTCGTCTCCAGGGGATACGACCAGGGCTGAGAGCTGCTCAGTTATGGTCGCACATACTCAGACATCACCTCTCCTCTCAGGCAGCTACTGAGTGTTCAAACCCCGGGTGCTGTCACTACTCCTGTCCTCTTGCTCCTTAGTAATTAGTCAAAAAAGTGCAAATAAATAAAAAAGAAACCTCAATGAGGTCTGTGCATTGATAAAGAGAAAAAATACCACAGGTTTGGGTTCCTGCAGGATTTGAACTAGGACCCCTTTTGCCTGGAGGCAAAAACTTTACCCCTCAGCTACTCACAATGTTTATATAAACAGACTTTCTTTGACTACAGAGAGAAAGGCATGGGATGTCATCCTGCGGGTCACATGATATGCAATTCAAACAAATCACACTCGCCCCCTTCTGAGTACACAGAGCTGAAGAGCTGGATACAGGTATGAAATGAGATCGTGGCAAAACCCCTTTAAGGGAGGGAGGGACCAATTCTGCTGCCTGGGCGCGTCTGCTCCCTGCGTACGTGGGGAAGGCTTTTAAGCCCATCCCCTACGGAAGACACCCC